>WBNM01024535.1:0-131186 GCA_013399055.1 Ramphastos sulfuratus | reverse complement strand
GTCCTTCTTAAATTGAGGGGCCATATAACTCAATTGTGAGATATTTGTCACCATTAGCAAAATGCTACACCTCCCCCTCATTCTTCAGGCACCCTAATGTACCCTTCAGTTGAGCTTCTGTAAGAGGATGCCTTAGCATCTCCCTCCTACCAAAACCAAAACTCCTAGCAAAACTAAGATTCTGCTATTTGAACCTACAACAGTCCTTGCACAGGCACATGGATCTGTTTGCATTCAGGTTCATACACGGCAGAGGTGTACAGGAAAGAAATTAAGAGACATTGTCAAATGGTTAGGAAGAAATTTCTTGTGCTCTAAGTAGGTTAATTTGGTGCAGTTGGAAAGTGAGTATATCCATCAGCTTGCTTTATTCCCTATATAAATGTTGGTTAGCATTGTATGAGCAGTCTAGGGGGAAAAAAATTAACTTGTCACTCTTTTGTTCTGTTATTTGTCTTAATAAAATCTGAGCAAAGCAGAAGCTCACCATGTGGACTGGAAATACACCCTGACAGCATGCTGGTGCTTAAGTGGGCATTGGCTTCACATTTCCCTAGCTTTTTGGTTCTGTTTTGTGGTTGTTGGAGGCTTTTTAAGCAGAAGTATGAAAGATGCTTACTCCAATCTCTCCAGCTGTTTTCCATAGGCATATAGGCCAGGCTTTCCTGTGACTTTTTAGTGTTGATTGGCATAACAGTCTCTTGTTGTCTGGAGGGAGCTACTAATGAACCAACAAGGGATTAGAAGGAAAAATCTGGCAAACATCCACATGCAGCATCAGCTGAACCAGAGGAATACTTCTGTCAGTCTTTTACTTTGAGGCTGTAGATAAGTTTCCCATCATATTTACAATAAAGTTAACTTAATAAAATGTTTAAAGATGAAGTCTGCAAGAATCCTGATAGTTTACCAATAATATACACCAAAAAAGGCAGCAAAAAGCAGAATGTATTCCTAATTATCAATGACATTTATAATTATTAATGATGTATCTTCTCCCTTTGCTATCTGGATGAAAATGTTACCACTTTTTGTCACAAAATTCTCAAACTCCATATCTAAGGGTTAAAAATTGCCAGCATCACTGACATGCTGTGTATCACAAAAAACTTTGTAGCACAGGGCGAACAGGTATTTTATGGGCCGTATTAGAGCCAGCTATATTTATCATGGATAAAGTCTAAGGTATGAATAAGTAAAGCTATCATTATTGCTTGAGGGGCTAGCAGCTCAATATTCTCTAGGTCAGTGGTGACTAGGTATGGCAGTAGCATGTTAGGACTAGCCTTGAAGGTGATGGGAAATATTTTGCATCTGATGAAGTGGATCCATTCATAAAGAGATGACTGACATAGTTGGAAGGGTAAGCTAGAATCATGGTCCTGCAGCAGACCATCATTCCACCACCTCTCTGGGCAGCCTGTTCCAGTGCTCCGTCACCCTCGAAGTAAAGAAGTTCTTCCTCATGTTTAGATGGCACTTCCTGTGTTTGAGTTTGTGCTCATTATCTCTTGTCCTGTCACTGGGTACCAGTGAAAAAGGATTGGCTCCATCCTCCTGACACCCACCCTTCAGGTATTTCTGAGCATTGATAAGATCTCTCCTCAGTCTTCTCTAGGCTAAAAATGCCCCAAGTTCCTCATCCTTTCTTCAGGCTAGAAATGTTCTAGTCCCCTAATCATCTTTTTAACTCAAATCAAATCTAATGAAACACCATCCCTTGACAAGGCTATCTCAACATTTCCAATGCTTTGTATTAGCTTTTCATTGCTGAAGATACAGAGGAGTTTTACAAATGACAGTTAATATCCCTTTGGCAATTTTATGTGACAGGACTTTACCTGTATTTTCAAAATGATCAATATGTTCCTGAAGTGCAAACACTTGAAAATCATTAAGTGTCTTAGGAGAAAAATCCTTGTTAATAAATAGGTACCATAAATAAATCATGGGAAGAGTTGAGCCAAGTATTCTTCAGCTTCAGTTTCCATAGAGAGTTTAAAAATATAGTTGGGCATTTTTAAGACATTGACCTTCTTTGTTTCTTTTTAATGAGATTTAAGGACCTCCAGTCAAAGTGAAGTTATTGAAATGGTGGTTTACCACGTGATGAGAAAACTTCAGTCTTCTAATGACATATAGTTCATGATCACAGTTAATATGACATCTCTATCAGTTTCCAGGAATATACACTACCAGATGTAGGGAGCCATAATTTCACTGTATGGATAAACTTGAAATAGCATTCCATTTTAAGGGCACCAGAATATCCACTTTATTCAGAGGATAATTTAGAAAAATTGACATATTGACAGATTTTGTGCTGCTTCTGACATTTACAGCAACCCAAAAATTCTGAGGAGCAATGTTACGATATTCTCCAGATCTTCAGGTATACTTTTAAACTGGGACTGTGTCTCAGTTTGCTGGTGAGGGTGTTTCACATCAGAGTTTTTGAAAAGCCTGCTTATGAATGTTGCAGTACATAACTTCTCTTTTAATTAGTTCTGGGAAAGCACAGGATTTATGCATTTCTAAGTATGTACCGAGTGTGAAGAGTCAGAACTTCTGCTCCATGACTACATCTTGCTCTCCTTCCACGACCAGAAACAATTTGGCAGAGGTAGACCCTCCATACCAGCCCATAAAATTATTTGTGCCTACTGACATGGGGCTGAAATGGCTTTTTAGGGAGTCATCATGTATATCATTAGCATGGCTTCCTCGGAGGGCCTGGGAAGTAGTCATCTTCTGCCACCATACAGTCAGCATTATGTCTGAACTGTGGCAGCCCCTTGAGTTCAGGCTGTAAACTTGGATAAATGTTGTGAAAAGGTAGAAAGAAGGCACTGCAGTGTCAGATTGCTGCAGTTTTTTAAAATATTTTTTTTTAAACCAGTGCTTACTCCAGGAAAGATCCTGTGGAAATCAAGCCCCATTGGCTCCATTCCATGAGGAAAGTTGCAAGGTGTAGACCATTATAATGTTCAACATTTATTATGGCTGAATGCATCACAGAGTTTTGTATCTTTTATTTGAATTCATTAAATATTTACTAAGAAACAGGGCTACATTAAAGCTAAAAGAGAAGAGTTTCTGTCTTTTTTTTTGCTGGTTTTGTTCAGTGATTTGATGAGATAGAAGATTTTCTGGATTTTATATATTTATAAAAAGATGCATTAACATTTTATTTTATTCTCTTAATTTCCTATGCTACTAGTAAATTTAAGAGAGAAGTGGGGAGACTAAAGAGAAATAACAGCTGCTGAGATAGTGAAGTATTTGCACTTATGTCAATATTTTCTATCTTATTTTCTCCTTTAGAACAAAAGATTGTTTTCCCCCTTTTAAGATTAAACAAAAATCTTTTAAATAGCTACACAGAATAAATATTTTGCTAATTTTATTGGAGGATTGAATATTTATTGAAAGCTGTTCTTATTAAAGGTAGGAGAAAAATATTATTTGTCTTTGTAATAAGTTGGAGGCACATCACTTCTAAAGTGATTTTGTGCCCTCATCATGTGCATGTTTAGGTTGTTCTCAGTCAAAATCAAGAAATTGTTGTTTTCTGTTAGAGTTTTATTCTCAGCCTTTATAGTAGACATGGGACTCCCACTGGTGCTATTGCATTTCAGCTTTCTCTTGATCTGTGTAGATGTTCTGCCTGCTCCACAGCTCCACCACTATCTACACCCCTGCCAGTGAAAGGCTTCCCCCAGAGCTGTTAGTGAAGCAATGCAAGTGTGCTTTAGTTTGCTTTATGCAAACTCATCAGGGTTAGCTCAGCTCACTAATCTGAACTTTCCAAGCAAATCCAACTGCTTTGGACTTATGCAGGCCAGGCTCCCATAAACTATTTCATTAGGTGGTCAGGAGTATCAGAGGATGTAATCATCTTCATGGAAGCCATGATGAAAACCTGAGTGGCTTAATGGCATCCAGATGAATATGAGTGCATGTTAAAAGGCAGTGTAAGGAAAAAATACAACCTGGGACTCTCATCAGTAGACCCAGTCATCACTTTTCAGTCTAAACTGATTTAGTCTTTTTTTAGCATTAACATTTCATGATACATAGCAGTAAGCAACAGCAGTGAGATTAATGATAGCAAGAATCTTAGTCATGGTAGTATAAATGGAGTCACTGCACTGTGGTTTAGAGCTCCATCACAGGATAAGAAGTGACCATTCAGACATGTTCCTAGCTCAAAATATAGCCAGTGATTTCAGTTTAATATATTTACTCTCATGATAAAAAGTAAGAACCTACAAAAGGCTTTGATGAGGAGAGACATCTATAACAATTTCTAGGCTGAAACCTTTTATCTGCAGTTATACATAAGAAAAGCACAGCTACGTGCTGCTGTGTATGGAACACCTATATGCACCTATATGGTGTGCTAAAGTATGCATTAATATGTTAAGTTTTACTAAAATTCAATGACCTAGTGAAGGAAAGTACATTTAACTGCATATTAGATTACTTATGTATATCAAAAGGAGACAAAACAAAGTAATGAGATTTTCATGGCTGACTGACAGCTGTGTAGCTTATTATTCCTACAGAGCTTTATAATCCATATGTAAAACTTGAGCAATACTGATGCCTTCCTTTCTTCTGTACTTCTCCACTGTGCCTTGGGGGAAGAGTCAGAATTAGCTAGAGGTGCAGCAGACCTCTGAGAAACCTCTTTACTTTGGCTGTGCCTGAGGAGGCAGATCCCAGTGTGCATATTTATCTAGTCACTCCCAGCCTTGGGTCTAGGCCTGTGGGGCAATGGCCTCTACCTTCTTTGCAAAACTACCACCACCAACTCTGCTTTCTAGTTCTTTGCTCTTGGTTCTGCGTTAGTGCAACTGTCACAAAAATAATAAATAGTTGGTCTCTTTAGAAAGTGTTTCCATTTTAACATTTTTCAGCAGACCATTATTAATGAAAGTTCTTGATGAAAATTAATATGTCAATTCAGGTGACAGCGTTGTGTGCACTCAAACACAACTTGTATCAACCTTTCGGGTAAGGGCACAGAGATTGCACATGTTGCTGATGATGATAAATTAGCCCATTTTAGTCCCGCACTGAAGGAGAGCTGGACCTGCTGTCCTTAAAGCCATTGTTAAGATGGCTAAGAGGTGAAAAATATTTAGCCTTGTTTGGAACAAAGATTAAATGAAAGAAGAAGAATATAAGGAGAAAGTTGGCAGCAAATAAAAGCAAAGATACCCAAGGAGAAGCAGCCGGCAGAAATGAAACAAATGTAATATCTAGCATGGAGTGTTGAACCTTAGATTTTCTGACAGAAGAAGTCTAAGCAGCTTCAGGGAGTTCAGTCCTGAGCAACAAAGCACAGAATAGTGATATGTGAATATTACACTGTATGGATTTATCTATCCACTGCAGTAAAAGTGGTACCTATATTATCTCTCTTAGCCCCTTTACTCTCACTTCATTCCACTGCTTTCAGTAATGGTAACACCCATCATAATGCAAGTATACCTGGGGGACTTAGAAGTTGCTGCCAGTTCTCTCACGACACAATGATCTTTTTATGCTTTATCCAAGGAAAGAAAGAAAACTGAGCCCTTGGGAGGAATTGATTCCAACCACGTGGAGGACTGTACTCTACCAGACAGGATTCAATTAGTTGCAATTGTTCCTCTGCTCATTTTTGCTGCAACAGAGATGCATTTTTTCTAATGTAAATTTCTTCTTAGATGCTAAATTATTAAAAGATTTAAAGAGTAAATCCTTAGCCAAGGGTAGTTTTGTGCCCTGCATGTGACAATGCCAGTACTGCACACTTGTTGTAGATCATCAGTCACGGTGGTTGCTACTGGTGTAAGGAAAGCTGGTCAGTCCTGGGGTTATTAGTAATGTATTTCACTGCTGAAATGTTCTGTAAATAATACTGTTTTAGAAATATATTAAGTGAGAAACCCTCCAAAAAAAATGAGCTTGCTCATTCTTCTTCTTCCAAATCTGTTCAGTTTTTGAATTTTTGTTCTTGACTGAGAGGGGATCTTGTCAATGCATATAACTAAGAGATGGAGGTGGAGGATGGGGCTGGACTTTCAGTGGTGCTCAGTTCTAGGACAAGGAGCAACAGGTTCATGCGAGAACACAGGAGGTTTCACTTGATGCTAAGGAGAAATTTCTTTGATGTGAGGGTGCTGGAGCCCTGGAACAGGCTGCCCAGAGAGGTTTGAAGTCTTCTCTGGAGACTTTCAAAACCCACCTGGACACGGTCCTGTACAACCGGATCTAGGCATACCTGCTCTAGCAGAGAGCTTAGGACTAGATGATCTCCAAAGGTACTTTTGAACCCCTACCTTTGGGTGATTCTGTGATATTCCAAGGAAGCCGACATACATAATGAAAATTAAGGAATTTGAGACAGCTTTTTCTTGTTTTCTTTTCCTTTACAATAAATAAATAATTAAANCAAAAAAACCCAAACCACAACATTGCTAACGCCTTGCCCCGTACAAATCGCTGTGTATTACTTGGCACACGCAACAGTCTGTATCTGACGGTACCGAGGCAGAAACTAACCGCGAAGTTGGCAAGTCGCACCTGTCGCATCCTGGCAGCACCACCTGCCGCGGCTCCCTGCGCTAGGTGCGGCCCCGCTCCGGCCGCGGCTCGCCCCGCACCCTGCCCCTGTCGGCGCCACTCGCCCCCTCCCTCCCTCCCGTAGCCCTCCGGCCGCCGCCGCCTGTCCCCTCCGTGCGCTCCCCGCGTTACCGCGGCAACGGGCTCCACGCACCGACGCTGCCCCTGCCGCCGGCCCGGGGAGCGGCTGCGGCTCCCGCCCAGATGTGCCGCTGGCGCGCCCGGCACGGCGGTTTCCCTGGGGGCATTTCCCGGGAGAGCTCGGGGGGCTGCCCGCATGGCTGCCTGGCTGTGCCGGAGCCGGGTGGGGCCGGCGGGCCGGGGCTGAGCCCCCGCCGCTCCCGGCCGCAGCTCGGGCAGCAGGATGGATTCCCTGCCGCTCCCCTCCCGCTCGCCCCCTTCCCTCGCAGGAGCCTTCTGCGCCTAGTTTAATGGCTTGGCAAAGAAAGCCAGGCAGAGGAGCACTTTTCTCAGTGGCGGTGGTCAGACCATGACCTAACTCATCATGAACTTGGAAGGGCTTGAAATGATAGCAGTGTTGATCGTGATTGTGCTTTTTGTTAAAGTGTTGGAACAGTTTGGGCTGATTGAAGCAGGTTTAGAAGGTAAGGGAGTGCTTTTCAGTGGCTTGTCATTTTTCTGTTCTAGTTCTTGCAGCAAGGCAAGGGGAACCTGTGAACTGGGTGTAAGACACTACCCGAACCACCTCCAGAGCTACCTGCTCATCAGTGCTGTGTGGTGTTGATGTTATGGTGATTTTCTTTCACAGGAAAAACAGACTGGCAGCCTGAAAAATAGTGCAAGTATAAACTTAAACAGAGCTAAACGTCTCAAAATATGATTCTCTTTTGCCTGTCTTAAATCTCTGCATTTAAAGTAGTAGGAGGTCAAAGTAGATTTCAGGATGTTAACCTGCAAATACAGTTATATTGCCTTAAAACTGTCTTGTAATACATTCAGAGTTGTTTTGTAATCTGTTCGTGTTAACACCATCTGCACTGGGATTGTCATAATATCAAGATATATATTTTAAAATATTTCATAACCTGTTGAATATTTAATTTACGGTTAACATTAAAAAATGTACTTGAAAAAGAGCTACAATACTTAGATTCAAAGCAAGCAACTTTAACATTTGCTGAGGGCAATCAAGTACAAGTTTTATTGCTTGATGGTTTGTATATCTTAGATCGTCTCCTGAGGAATGTCCTTTCTGTGTAAAGCAGTGAAAATGAAAAATAAGAAGCTTACTTTGTTTTAAATGTGCTTTTCATATACAAAAAGGTAGTGGAATGCTGATTATTTTTACCTGATTTCTTACCATATGAAGACTTAATCTAAAAAAGCCTTAATTGCAATGTGGTTGGTACCATAATGATAGTGATTGCATCCCAGTGTTTTATTAGGTTCCAGGCTGAAATAGTCAGTTTCTCAAATATTGAAGAGCTGTTGTGTTCTCAGATCATCCTGTAAGCTAGCATTCGAGTACAGTGTATGTACGTATGCCTATGAGAAAGGGGAACTTTGTTGACTGAGAGATTGTGGGTTTATGTGTTAACACCTAAGAATATAAGCAAAATTTGCTCCTATGAAAAGGTCTAAAATAATCCTGTTTGTGTAACCCTTTCGAGAAATGCAGTCTTCTCTTCAGCTGATTTTAAGTGAGGAAGTTCATTCAGCTGTTTCCCTGGTGCTATCTTGTGTGGACTTGTTAGTATTGATTACAAAATCAGAAAGCCCTGCAGGGTCTCAAAATATGTGTTATCAAGTGCATTTTAATAAAAAATATAGATATCCCTCAGAGTGCATTACATTAAGTTTCAATGACGTTGAAGAGATTCCCTTGGTTTGTACAAACTCGTGCTTTTTTTTTTTTTTTTTTGTGTGTTCAGTTGAAAATAACTTGATAAAAGTTATCTCCAACATTAGGGGCTGTAGAGATTTTGGGGGGAAAAAAAACCCCTATTTCCGTTTATGTTGGTTGGAGGGTTTGTATGTGCTTTGTCGAGTCTGACTGCCACACCTGGTCAGGTTTCCTGGCAAAATTTATCAGTTGATTGTTGCCTGTACTTGGTTTTATGGATGAGGAAGACGATCATGGAAAGACAATTAGAAATAGTGAAGCTGGCTGTGATTGTAAGATTTCGATGAGAATTAAGTTTCTCAGGCACCTGCCTGTTTTGTGTGCCTCACTGCCCAAAAAAACTGGCAGCCTGCATGGAGTCTTAAAAGTTTCTTCTCACCAAGTATAAGAAAGGTTTCTAGCATGGCAGCGAGATGAAACCGCAGGAAGACATACATGTCTCATTCCTCTGTGGTGTTCAGCTGCTGTGAATGAGGAAAAAGGCATGTTACATGGAAATCAAGAAATAGATAAAATCAATGGATGGGGCTTAGCTGAGTTGCAAATGTATTAATTTATTTTCTTGTAGTTCAGGAACAGAAACCTGACAATTAAAGGTGGGAACTGATTGCAATAGAAAAAAACCCAAAACAAAACAACCAAACTACACACTTTGACTGGGGGGATGAACAAAACTGTCATGATTCTAATAAGTAGCAAGACTGTTTGTTTCCATCCATGAATGCAAAGTGCATGCATCATAAAATTGTGCAAATAGTAGGGATGTTTTTAAGTAGAATGTTAAGAAAAAAAGAATTTTACATGTGTACTCAGACTATCCATGTGCTTCTCCAGAAATCAGTGAGGAAGTTGATCACTGTTTTCTGGAAATGTTCGTGATAAAGACATTTACAGACAGGTTATATCCCTTCTTTGCTTTTTCTCAAAGATTAACACATCCCAGTGAATTTTTTGTTTTTTTTGGATGTGTGCTTCATACAAAGGAGTAGCTCATGGCATATAAAACATCCTATGTGTGTCTGGAAATCATCCATGGAGTCAGTAGTAATCTATAACAGGGCATCTAATGCAGGATCCGAAATCTTAACTCTGTAAATCGTGCTGAAGCTTTGAATAGAGATCTAGGTTTCAGGATTAGTCCCTATCATGGTAACAAAAGCTTGAAGCTAAGTTTCCTTCCTTCCTTCTCTGAGTTCTCACAATTCTGAACTTCGTGGAGTACATCCACATTCATTCAGAGGAATCAGGGACAGTTTATGTAAATCAATAGCAAAACCCCATTTTCCTCTTTTCAGTGTAGGTGTTAATAATATCCTGCTTTCTTCAGGCTCTTTGATGCAAATTATGTGTATGATAATATTATGCAATTATTTTCCAAGTAAGACAATGTACGTAGTTACTTTCTGATGTGCTCTGCTCGCTTAGCTACCAGTGTGCTTTCTGTGGTTTTGCTCAGTGGCCTTCAGCTGCTGAGTGATTCTGTTGTTGTTTTAGAAGGAGTATTTTCAAATAGACGTTTTTAATATTGCATGACAGCTCTTAAAGTGATAAGTAGCAGAACGGATTTATACACTTTTGTAGGCTGTGGGTTGCAGAGGCTTTATCTCTAGGTTAAATATTGTTTTATGATGTATTGCACTCACATAGATCACAGTATGCTTGCTGTGGTTTTTCCTGGTTGCCTTTAACTGCTGAGTGGTTTTGCTGTTGTTATAAAAGTATTTTAAATAGATGTTTTTATTATTGTATGACAGCTCCTAAAGTGGTAAGTAGCAGAATAGATTTATGCACTCTCACGAGGTGTGGACTAGACAGGCTTGGGGTTAAATCTTTAAAGTAGGTTATATCCCTCTTAATAATCTTTACTGTGTTTAATTTTTTTTTTTTTTTATATTAGATGCAAGGTGTAATTGATTGATGCCTAGCCAGGAACTTTTCCTCCTAGATACACCTGCATATAAATTTAAAGTTAATTGTACTTCTCTGTGTATGGCCACTTTTTCCAAAGGTCATTCACAATTAAAGTGAGGTAGTCCTGAGCAAATTGGATATACAGTATGTTGGCATTTTAAGGTTATGCAATATTCAGTGTATCAGTGAATGTAATTTCAGTATAGTTCTGGTATTTTTCTGTAAAGACTGTGGGCTTCATATATGGAGGATCATGTGAACTTGAAGATGTGGGAGAGGTTTTGTACTGAATATCTTCCTTGTATGTTAGTTATTTTGGGTGTCGTTGGAGACAGAGTGGGTGAAGCATCATGAGACCAGCACTTTCCTAAGTTGAAATGGTTTGGGCCAAATGTTTCTTGGGAAACCTGGACTGATTTTCAAAAGCTACAATACTTAGTAATTAAATAAACAGCAAAGTAAACTCTTCTTGATCAATACGAGTATTAAAACCTACACTGGTGAGGGTAAGATTAAGAGAAGGAATGTGAAGGATATGAATGTTCAGAAATAGGAATATCCTGTTTGTTAGGAAACACTCATATGGCTGTTAGAACCTCTCACAGGAAAAAAAATGACGTAGAAGTAATCATATATTACTGTGCAATGTGGGTTCTGTTTCTGTGTTACTGATGCCCATCTATTCTCCTCGTTTAAGAGCAATGAGAGTGGCAGTAGTAAAACTTTACAGCTAAAATGGTGATAATTGAGTTAAATTACTGAAACACTTGATTCCTCTAAAATGTCAAAGCAAGTTCTAATCTCATTTTAATAATCCTGGCTGTTGACAACTTCCCATTCATCAGCTGGAAAACAGAGCAGAACCACAGACACACAGGGAGTTGCTTGTGATATTTACAGCTCTTTTAGACGAGGACTGGATGTGACTGGAAAGGCTATGAAAGTTACTTGTGGTAGCTCTGAAATTAGCAGCCACTGAAGCTGTTAGTCATCCAGGCTAGGATCTGATGGGAATGTCAACATTTCCATAGTGATGTCCCTCATCACGGTGTTGTTCATGAGTGGAAATGGAGGAATATTAATTTCAGAGAATTCATAATGACTAGTACCCCGTACTAGAAATAGCTTATAATAAACATAGAGGCTTTTCTGCCATTTTTCTTCAGATCAGTCTTGATGTCAAAGAGAGTTATGCACAGAATGATGAAATATGAAAGTAATCATGGACCAATATGTGAAACGATTAGCCAGAGCTGGCAGTGTGCAAAAGAAAAAGAGATGATAGAAGTTTTAATACTGGGAATTTCAGGCATTCTTTAAAAGTAATTTGTTCAATTAAGTCTTCATATATAACAAGATAAATTGAGTTAAACCAGCTGTTGAAGCAACTATTCGTACACAGGCAAGTGAGCAGCAGATAGAAGTCTTGAATATAGAACTCCAGTGAGGTTTCCTCAATAAAGTATTTCTGGTCAAACAGCACTGGCAAGGCCTTTGTGGGCAGTGGCATTTATTGTAGGAGATTTGGAACTGAGCACCTGACCAAGCCATGCATCCTGCATCAGTGGTCTGAAGGCCACTGCTGGGTGGAAGGAATAAGAGGAAAACTCTTCCCCTTCTGTTTTTTTCATATCAGAGGCCTCAAATTCTGGATACATTTAAAAAAAAACAGAAATGGGCAGGTAAGAAAAGAAACTTGCTAGCTAGGGGAGTCTGTAATTGGTGCCTTCAGCCTTAAGCTTCCAGCTTTGTCTGACATCTCTGAATCATCTGACTGCTTCATTGTGACTGGCTTATGGGAACCAACTGGTTCCTATGGTTGGAAACCTCCCAGTGTTCCCAGCTTAATGTCAAGACCAATTGTCACTCTGGATGATCATGTGCTTGTCTAGTGGTTACACCCATAGAAATCAAGTAGTAAGTATAGTAACTGCAAATGTGTCAAAAGAAACATAGCTGAAGGCCACTACATTCTCGAATTACCAATGCAGTTCCTTTTGCAAAGGTAATTGTAGAAGTAATGAACCTTTAAAAAAATAAAATATTAGACCCAAGTAAGCAGAGCTGATCAGAGAGCTTTCCTCTGTGGTGAGTAGTGATGCTGGTCATGAACATGAGGGTCTCATTCCTGTGGCAGTTTGGTTATTATCTCGCATAGAATGGGACTTTACATAAGTGGCAATTGTCTCATCTAACATGAAATGGAGGTGTACTAGAACCTTGCTGTTTACTTCTACTCCTTTGTCAATTTGGGTAACAACCTAGAGAATTTTATGAGAATAACCTAGGTAGGAGAAAGAGATGAAATTCTGGTCTGGTTTATCTCTCCCAAGGAGACAGCTTCTGATATTTGCTTGCTCTGCTTCCTAGTGGCAACTCAGTATAGAACTTCTATTTTTTATGTAGCTGCTTGTAAAGGGTTAACCCTCCTGGGTGGGGGAAGTGGTCAGAACTTGACCCCATGTCTGCTTGATGCTAGGTATAGTGTTTAGCCCCCTCCCACTTCCTGTCTGGACCCCCTATATAAACAGAGGGACTGTGTGCCTGACACCATCCTCGCTCCTGTCCTGCCATGTGGCTAGTCTCTGCCACACGGTGGACATCTCTTCAATCTGCTACCATCCATCTGGTTGTATATATATTTTGTATCTTGTTTTCCCTTCCCTATAGCTGTTTGTAACTCCCCTACCTTAAATACCTTTTATTTGTTGTTAAAGTTTTCTTTTACCTTCCAAATCGTAGCCAGACTGTTCTTTGGGTGGTTTTACCCCTTCTGTCTCCTCCTTTCTTTCCCCCTTTCCAAAAGTGGGGGGGGGGGGAGAGGGGAAGGCATCCTACTACTATTGTATTGGTTTCTCCTGAGAAGCTAAACTCAAACCAATACACTGCTTTATTTATTTAGCTTGAATAAGTAAATGTTGCATTCCTACTGTCAAAGAACCACCATAAGCAAGGGAAAATTACATATGGCACACTGGTGAATGCTTTTACTTTAACATATTACTCACAAGGGCTGAATTCCATTATAATGAAAAAATATAAATGCCCTCTACTTATATTTATTGACTTCTTTTTTTCACTTTCTGTGAATCTGTAGATGTGGGTGGTATGAATCAAAATATGCACATTTTCTACCAAGTTTTGAGAACACTAATTACTTTTGAGTACTTAAGGCAGAAAGAACAAAAAATAAGTTTGCATCCAAAAAATTATCAACCCCCAATAAAACTTAAATTGATCTTATGGCTTTTTTTTTTTTTTTTTTAAGCAAGATATTTACAGCTAATTAGTTTCATGGCCTACTGAGTAGAAGAGCAAACATTTTCTAAGAGCATAGGTTTTTGTCAGTGATTAGGGGCAAAGTGGCATGCTGAATTTGGGGGGCAGAAGAATGTAACCTGAGTGGTGAAATCAGGTGTAGCTGTTAAAAAGTATATTAGTGCTAATAGTACTTTTTTTCTTCTGTAAGAATCAAAATGCCTCACAACAGTCAATAGAATTATTTCCTGATGTATGCAAATACATCAGGAAAATTAAGCAAGAGAGTGGGAAATTTCACAAGCTGTACAGAGGAGTTGTCAGATCATATGCTTTAAAGTCCTGTATGCCACAGGGCAAAAACTTTCATCCACTGGCTGCTTTAATGAACCCCATAGCATGTTTTGGCTAAAACATGAAATGTATTTGGTAAGAGGAAAGACCAAGTGAGGACAAGGTACCTTTTTATTTGGAATATATCCACTGTCAGTGATATTCTTAAAGTGTGAGAGTTTCAGCCTTTCTGAAGTTAGATGAGGTGAATGCAAAACCTTGACATGTTCAGAAGATGACAGAGGAAGAAGGAGTAGTAATTTCATTTCACAATTTCTTTGGTTTTGCTGTTGTTAGAAAACAGTGTCTAATTCTGTTTTTTCCCCCCTTACCTTCACTTAGTGAGTCATGTTTGTTTGTTTGTTTTTTTTTATTATTATTCTCTGCTTCACTTCTAGATGTACTCTCTTTTGAGTAGGCAGTATGTATTTTCTGGCTATTAGCTCTGTGTCACTCATTTGATATATGTCTCAGAAATCAGGCATATCAACTGCACTTGCTATATTATCTCTGGTGTTGCCCTTTCATTCCTAATGCACTTCAGAAATAACCAACCCAAATGCAAACTCTAAAAGTTTATTCAAGAATGGATTTTTCTCCTTTGCCTTCGATTTGCTCTTCAGATTTTCTGTACATCATCATTTATTCAGATTGTTATTTCCCTTTTGCTCATGTATTTGCTATTTCTCACACATTTATATCTAATACAGCTACCATACAGCAGAAGGAAAATGAGTTTTTAACCAAAGCTGCTCTCTCTATGGCAGAATTACAACATTTTGGCTATCTGAATGCACCTTCCTTTAGAATTACCAATTTGTAGGACATTTTTTTTCTGTGTGGTTTTTCCATCGGTCACCATCACTCAAAATATTCCTCAGCTTCAGAAAGTTGATTTTTTGCACACACCAAGGATATATGGATTTATGTCTCTTAGACACACTCAATTCAGACAATGTTCATTTTAGCCTAATAGAATGCAAAGAGATGCTCAGCTTTGGCCATTTTTGTCTTTCTGCTTTAAGGATATTTAACATGTAACTTACCTAGTACTTAACATCTCTTTTGTTGGAAAATAGTAGCTCCAAATGTAGGATTTTTTTTAATATGGTTTCAAGCTAGTGTCTCCCCTAACATGCCCAGATGACTTGTATCATTGTATTCTGCAGTTTGATAGGATGCCTGTGAAAACCTTTACTAGGCTTTGCTTATGTCCTTGCATTGTGACAATTATGAGCTTTGCATTATGATTAACTCACTCTGCTGACTGCTTTGGCTAATCTCTGACCAATATGCTATCTTCTGCGCTCCACTGTAAGATTCCATGATTCAATTCAGGTAGACCCATGTGGATCAACATCAAAATAATCACATAAAAAATGTCTTCTTTCCAGATATTTTGCTTTCTCACCCATAGAGTTGAATTTTCCTGATTTTGATTCAGTTGCCTGATGAGATCAGTTAAATTTGCTAAATCATTCTAATCCTATGTGTCCTTGTGTCAGAGGTGGTCTTGGTAACCAAATACGTGGTTGTTTGGATCTAGTTGAAGCTGATTACAGTCACAGCCACAGCTTGTTTTTTGGGAATGAGTGGTAATCAGCAGGTAATTCGTGACCTTGAGCACTGCCATCACCAGGGAGGTACAAGGTGAAAAACATCCCACACATCAGACAGCTTGTCACAATAAGGTCTTTTATCCCAACAGTCACTGAAGGGAATAATTACCTCTCACTGAGTCAACAGCAGGTTCAGCCTGACCTGCTTTGGACTCCAAGATAATTTTTGACAGTGGATGTAGCTGTGAGTGGCTATCCTAGTGAATGGCAAAATTCAACAGGTGGTCAATCAATCTGGATTGCAACTGGGTTTTGTAGTACAGTGATCTTAAAGATAGGTTATTCTTATTGAGTCCTTGTCACAGGGAAGAGAGACGTGTTTCTTCCATGAGCACATCTTGCTTTAAGAGGAGGGAAGTGTGTGCAGTAGTGCCACAGGTGCAGAAGCATAGCTTTGGTATTTATTTCTTCACAGCTGCAATGGCTTAACGAGCTTTGTCAGGTGTGCTGCGTTAGTGCCTGCTGGCGGTTTGGTAACAGAGGAGTGGGCTTCTGCTGTGGTTCCTCTAAGAAGCTTCCAGAAGCTCCCCCAGCTGCAAGTTGGACCCACCTCCAACCAAGGTTAAGCCAATTAGCACACCTGTAACAAGATGTTTAAGAGAACAGAAGCCTGTTGAGCTATTTTTGTTTGTTTGGAGAGTGGTGGGAGATGAGACAGACAACCCTGCAGAGCCTAAGGTCAGTGAGGAAGGAGTGTGGGAAGCACAGTGAAGCACTGAATCTGCTTTGGCCTGTGGTGAGGTGCCAGGCTGAACCCTTGGCAGCCCTTACAGAGCAATGGGCTGGAATCCCATCTGCAGCCCATGGAGGAGATGTGTGCTGAAGCAGGGGAGTCAGAAGATGGTGACTGAGAGGAGCCTGACCTTGAGCAGCCTGTTGCTAGGACTGCCCACAGAAGGGCCATGCTGGCAGAATTAGTTTGTGGAGGGATAGGATAGCACATTGGCACAGTAGAACTGTGAGGAGTCTCACGCAGTTCAGCACAGTGATTCATTTGAGTATCTTCTACACAACAGGGGCATGAAGCAAAAGTGTATATCCAGGTAAGCCATATAATTTTTGTATTTTCTGGTCAGTAGTGTTGGTTGTAGTCCTAACCATAAAAAGGCTTACTACTTTAAGTGTTTAAAAGACTTTCACATAGAAGATTGTGTTGGAATCTGCTATTACAGTAGTAAGGAAGGACCAAGAGCCACAAGGTAGGATCCTAGTGTACTCCAGGCAGCCTCAGAGGTTCCTGAAACCATCTCATCTTCCAGATATTTTCACCAAATACTGTGGACTTGAAGATGTTTCTGTTTACTGAGTAGCTCTTGGCAAAGCTGTTTCATAGTTTCCTTAAGGAATTCACCCCCTACACACTCCTGGATTGAACAGTCTAGTGAATGTGGTGGAACAATGATAGCAGTAGTCCTGTAGTGAATTTGTATCCTGACAATCACTTCAAAGAGAAGGGAAGGTTATTTAGCAGCAAGTGGAAGGTAGAAATAAGCAAGTAAAACATCTTTTTTCCTCAAACATCTAAAGGTGTAATTGAGGTTCAGGTAGAAATCTTCCAATGTGTAACAAGCAGATGGATTTAGGAAGACAGCTTTGCTAACTCACTGTCCAGTATTAATCCATTAGCCTATGGCTGTCTGCTTGATGTGGCAAAGCATATAGATAATGACATCCATAATGCATTTGGGAATGCTTTTATCTACATCCAAAGTAGTTAGGTTTGGTGTAGTGGCTTTGTGTACTTCCTGCTTGGAGTAACCAAGTAACTTAAGAGTTGAGATATGCCATTGCAAAAATCCACTCTCCACTGAGCCTCTTTTTTGGCTTATCTACTGCAGTTTCCAGTTGTGCTGTTTACAGCTATGGACATTGTTTTTCTTGTGCTTTCCTTTGAGATCCTAGTTCTATGTTTGTTGTAATAAAACAGATGATATTTTGTACCTTACATCAGGTCTGTACTGGTTATCCAGTTTAAATAACACTTCTGTAACCTGGCTTACCAGTTTTCATATCCTGCAGCTGACCCAGTGCTGCTCCAGCCTTTTGCAACACCAGATATGGTTCAAACAGAAATAATTCTCTAATAGAGGGTTTAATTAGTTTTGTTCTAAAGTGACCTCAGATGGTTTTGTCTGCTGTACTTTTGCAGCCATAATCACATGTATGTGATCAGCAGACATCTTAGAGAGGTAATAGACTTTTTTGGCTAATTCACTTTATGTTCACCCACAATGGTGTGTTTTTTGGGGAGGGCAATAATTTCTTGTAATTTGGCAAGAATTGCTTAAGGACAGGAATGTAGCCCACAGCTGATAATCTGGGAGGAAATATGAGTAGCATGCAAACTGGCAGTGAAGTCTGTATGCTGAACAGGTTTCCTTTCCACTAACTGTGTATCAGAAATGATTGGAGAAAATACAACTTTGAAGCTACCCTAAGCAAGGGTTAAGAAGGTTAGGCTTCAATCTCAGTTGTGCTTCCAAGAAGCACCATGACATGAGGTCTTTGCTTTCCATTTCTCACATATACCCTTCACTGTCCATCAACAACGCTGCAATACTGCATTCAAGTGGTTGCAAGTGTCTTTTACTTCCAGTTCTGGTTTTGACCTTCTTGTTATTTGGACAATATTTCTAAGAGCAGCAGTGGTGTTATTTGTTGTCAGTATTAATAATTGAGATTAATTTTTGGAGGAGCGGCTCAGAACTATTTTCCAAAGCAGAATCTGAGAGGAATATTTAACTGCCTCCACTCTTCTAGTGTCAAATATGCAGTTCTGATACAGGTTCTGTGGAGTCATAGAATCATAGAATAGCAAGGTTGGAAGGGACCTCAAGGATCATCTAGTTCCAACCCCCTGCCATAGGCAGGGACACCTCCCACTAGCACAGGTCACTCAAGGCCTTGTCCAACCTGGCCTTGAACCCCTCCAGGGAAGGAGCAGCCACAACCTCCCTGGGCAACCTGTGCCAGTGTCTCACCACCCTCACTGCAAAGAACTTCCTCCTGATATCCTTAGTAGACTACCTGGGGCAGAGGATCTAAAACAGCTGCAGAAGTCAATGGTTTCTGATAGGAAGCATTTTCTTTGACAGTAGTAAATAATGGCAGGTTTGTCCCCTAAGGAATTTGTATTGGAAAATTCTGATGTGATCTCCCAAGAGCTGTTTAACTGTTTGCACTGCAGCAGGATCTGGTGCACGTAACAGGCATACCTGTGCAGAAGTAATTGCTCAGTGTTTGTAAGAGAAAAGATAATTTTTTCCTGATATGCCTCGCAAGTGATGTATAATGCATGATAAAGGAGGTGCTTTATAAAGGAATCTCTTTCACAGTAGAGTCTAACATGTAATTACCCATTACAGAAATTGAAATGTAGTTGCAGGTCCTCCTCTGTTACCCAACAATCACATTTGGTTTTTAATTGCTAATTTTCTTTTGTCTTCTCTTGGTAAACCATTGTAGTCTTCCTCCTCCTCATCACCATCCCATTTTTTTTGTTTCTCACTTTAAAGCACTTCTGATTTTTGAGCAGATGAGTGTAACTGGTAACTTTGTGGGTTTCTCTTCTATACAACTTTATGAAGATGCAGCAAGCTCATACAGCATAGCAGGTTGTAATCAGTCTCTTACTTTTGTGGTCCTTAGAACTCTGAGAACTCTTTCTAGCACATTTCTTCAGTTGCATGTATTATGCAGATGAGACCTTTCCAAAAGTGATTCCTGAAGTGCAGGACAATTTAGGTTCTAAATAATATATTAGTATCTTCAGATGAAATGTGTAGTTCAGCCTCATTGTATGTAATTAAACTAAGCATAGAGTTTTCTCTTAAGTGTTTGTCTTCCAGGCTGCAGGAGAAGTTGCTGTTTCTTTGTGGCTGTAATAGCATCATTCTGATACTGGGAATTCCTTCTGTATTCTTACCAACTTGGAAATACTCTGCATATTTTGAGAGGATAGGATGGAAAGAGTAAAGGAAGAAACTGGGAGGCAGAACAGCAGACATTTCTCTGTCTTGAATTTTCTATGACTAAAAGTTTATTTACTAAACTAAAAAACTATCAGGGAAAATCCTTCAGTAAATTTCATAGAATAGCTTAGGATAGAGATCATCTCTACTTCAACACTTCAACCTCCCTGCCTCCCAAGCTCTCTTGCAGGGATGCCTCTCAACTAGACTCAGCTGCTCAAGAGCTTATTCAACATGACCTTGAACAACCTCCCTGGGCAACCTATTGTAGAATCTCTTCCTGTACTGAAGAATTTCTTCCTGACATGCAGGCTAAACCTGTTCTCCCTTGGTTTAAAAGCATTTGCCCTTGTCGTATCACTAGACAGCCTATGAACATTCCCTCTCTAGCCTTCCTGTAGGACCCCTTCAGGTACTGGAAGGCAGCTCTGAGGTCTCCATTGAGTCTTCTCTGTGCTGAGCAACCTCAGCTCCCTCAGCCTATCCTCAAAGCAGAGGTGTTCCAGCCCTTGGATCATCTTTGTGGCCCTCCTCTGGACTTGCTCCAACAGTTGTGTGTCTGATATTCTGTTTATCTTGTGATTTTTTTTTTTTTTTTTTTTTCCCCACTGTGGTTTAATAGTTACTCCAGGTTAAAAACAAGCAAACAAAAAGGAATATAAACAGTTTCAGATTTAACCTCAATGGAGAAGAGCATTTGATTCAGCATAAGAGCATGGTATGCTGGAGTGGCAAAATGCATACTAAGGAAAGTCATACTTTGGTAAACACAAAAGTGTTTGTACCTCTTGTCAAAAGAGAAGAAAGCTTTTCAGTATTCAGTGAGGGGGGGGGGGAAGTGGTGTTCCAAATATTGTAGCTATTTAACAGTTACTTGATAGGAGATGCATCTTACTGGCTGTTAAAGCTGTTCAACAAAGTACTTGACAAATTAAGATCTTCCATACATCAGTGAGTTCCATGATATTTAAGATGTGTCTTTACTACTGTAGTATCTCGATTTACTAAATGAAGCATATTTCATTAAAAGAGTAAAGCATGATTACATGTCTTGTAATGACAAGAGGCAATGGGTTTAAACTGGCAGAGGGGAGATTTAGATTGGATGTTAGGAGGAAGTTCTTTACAGTGAGGGTGGTGAGACACTGGCACAGGTTGCCCAGGGAGGTTGTGGCTGCTCCCTCCCTGGAGGTGTTCAAGGCCAGGTTGGATGAGCCCTTGAGTGACCTGTACTAGTGGGAGGTGTCCCTGCCTATGGCAGGGGGTTGGAACTGGATGATCCTTGAGGTCCCTTCCAACCTTACCATTCTATGATTCTACAGTTTGTGTCAGTTTGACATCTTGTAATTTATTACAGAAATAATGCAGGTTGTTATTTTGGAGCTATAGTCTGAGGCAGAAACTGTTCAAAGTCCCAGGGGCTATTGAGTCATATAGAGAAAAACCTGTATTCTTAATTGCTGTTATGTAGTTCTCTGTGGGTATTTTTAATGTGGGATATTGAATATAATATCTATGCCAGATATAATTCAGAAAGTGCAGCTTCGGGCTTCATTCAGTGTATTTTTCATTTGGCTTTGGATAAAGCTGAAGGAAATTGGTACTGAAAATTGGAGACATGCAAAGAAATTGAAGGTGCTTTTTCATTTGAAGGAAATTGCTGGTTTGGAAAGGAACATCAACACATGGAGGGAGAAGGAGGAAAGGAGAAAGTGACTAGAGGAATACAGTGTTCATTGTGCCCATTTAAATTCAAAAGCTATGCAAGTTTAAAAGTGAGCAAGAGCTAATTCTTTGCTGATAGGTTCTCTGCTTTGCTAGTTTTTGTAGTTTAGCAGGAATTCATACATTGGTGGTCCCAAGAGAGGTGACCCATACTGAACTATTTTCAGGAATACTTTGAGAACATTAAATATTGCACAAGAAGGTGAGATTTATTATGTTTTCTGAGATTTTTTTTTTTTTTCCAATTTAGATTAGTGTTTGGAGAAAAGAAAAATGAGAGGCAGCTTCCCAAAGGTCAATACCTGATAATTTTATTATAAATAACATCCAGGTCCAGCCATCCAAATATGGAATCTACATCAGAGTGCAGTAACAGAAGGTGTAATGATTTGTTGTTAGCTTTTTTCTTTCTTTTTTTTTTTTTAATTTAAGTATGGAATAGAAGATTTTATCTTGGTGATGAAGTAATTTTTATGTAATATTTTATGATGGGGCATGTAATAATAAACAAAGAGAGATTGAAGGAAAAAAAGCAGTGAGTTATGGAAGGACAAACATGCTGCTCAGTGTCCTGCATAGGTTGATAATGAAGTCTTCAAAATAACATCTTAACAAGAAAGTACAATTCAGTTTCCTAAATAAAATGGATGTTTTGCTTTATTTTTTTTTCTGTTCCTTATTGAAAAGTGTATGCATGAGGGAAAGTTTCTTGCAAGCTTTAGAGAAGCTTACAAATAGAGTAGGCATATTCCACGTGACTTATTTAGCTTTATTTTGTTGTGTTTTTTTCTATGATGTATCAATTTCTGATGCACAATGTTCCATTAAAGATTTTTCCACTGGTCTCTCCCATTTGAATGCTGAACTCACTTTACAGAGACAGTTTCAAATGGATATCTGCATTATTTATTACCTCTGGCATTTGGTTTGTGGTGTCTAGAATCTAATGACAGGAGTGAATATTCAGCTCTGCACATCCAGCTTTGGTTGTGAGTTTTAATCAAGCATTTGTGCCAAACGTTGATTACCTGTTAATCAGCTCAAATAAACCTGAACCTGAGTATCACATGGTACATGAAAAGGGCTATTTTTAGATTCAGAGACAGTCAACATTAAGGCAGAATTTAATTGCAGAGATGAGCTGCTAGAAAGCTGAACTGGAAAAATGTTTTTACTTGTACAGGATTAAGATTTTTGCTATTTATAGACAGCATTGTTTTGCAGTCAGTAACAGGTACCTAGGCTTTATTTTTCTGTTCCTTTACCTTTACTCATAGCAGAATCTGTAGAGTGTCTGGTATGAGACTGGAGAATACAACAATGTGATGGACAGACTGATTACTTTGTACATCTGCCACAGTGTGGATGGATGGATGAATAGGATTCCCTTTTAGTCCTTTGTAAACTGAATCTCAGTCTCACTCAATTTCCCTTAAAACTGACAGGCTGATAAATCTTCATTTCACTTTAGTGATAATTATCACTTTATTGTAAGGTGTTTTTCACTAACAATTCAAACAATTTATAGTGGAAAAAAAAGTATTTTGTACAGGTGTATGTGAAATGCAGTCTAAACTTTTCTAGGATGAACAGCAAATTGAAAGCTGTGCAAGAAAATATATTATCTGGGAGATAAGGGTGAAATAGTGTTTCCTGTTGCTCTGAAACATCAATAAATAAATTTAGAAATAGTCAACAAGAAAAGAAAAAAGGAAAAAAAACTCTTTTTGGTTTTCAGAAATCAGTATCTTAACACACTAATAACTTTTGCCATCTACTCCTTAAATTCAGACTCTGTACATGACCATTAAAGTTTTCCTCCTGATGTGGTTTTCTCTAAAAAAACCCTTGGGAATTGCTAACTTGTAAGTGGTAGAGTACTGTTGACAGTATCATGATTTTGTACTAGAGGTATGCTCTATATCTATTTCACTTGTGCTCGTGTTTGGTCTACATCAGGAATTTCAGTTAGCTTCCAAGGGAAAAGAGAGGAGAAAGCAAAAGAAAACCAAGTCCTGAGCCATGAAGGGTTTCAGCACCAGTCCAGGTAATATAGCCAAAGTGGCAGGCTGTACACAATCTGTCATCTGTCAAGCTCTTGCATTTGGTGACCAGCAAGTCACTGTTAACCATCTGTTTAAATCTTTTTCATATCCTGTGGTTATACTAACTTCATAGAGAATTTTAAAATATACTAGCAAAAGGTTAGTGACCTGGTGTGCATTAGAATAAATTAATAGATGTTATGGTTCTAGCCTATGAAGTCTTTCCAACTGTGTCCTTGACTCATGCCATGTTTGGCAGGGGTTAGGCTGATCTATTAGCCAGGAAGGCTCTACAGAAAATCCATGCAACTGAAATGATCAGTCTCCATTGCTGTGCACCTGATAACTTTTTAGTGTATCTGGGCCAAATTCTGAAGAAATATGTAGTCAATATCTGCATCACTGTGAACAATTTATTTCTGTGTACTGTGTCTTATAAGGTGTTCATGTCATTCTGCTTTCACATGAGCCAAACTTTCTCAAAGCTTAGGAAAATTTGCCTCTGTTAGGACTTACTCTATCTAGTTGCTCTGATCAGAATGTTTGAGATTTGATTTGCTCTTGGAAATGTGGTTGTAACTCAGAATCACAGAATTAACCAGGTTGAAAAAGACCTCCAGGATCATTGAGTCCAACCTATCACCTAGCCCTTCTAATTAACTAAACCATGGCACTAAGTGCCTCATCCAGCCTCCATACTCCAAGCCTTAATTTTAAGCTAGTGTAGTTAGATTTTTAAAACAATGTTCATTGTAGTGAGTATACTCATTGATAATGCTGCCTGCCCAGCTGCAGGTTTGCCACATGCACTGAGCCAGTGGTCAGCTGTGCAGCCTGTGTTTCCATGGGCAACAGCTGAAGAAGCTCATATGAGTAAGGGAAGAAAACAAGCAAAGTGCAAAATCCTTTATGAACATATGACTGCTGCTTTAAAATAGATATTTGAAGTCTGCTTATTAACTGCCAGAAGGAAGAGAAGAAATGCACATAATCATGATTTGCACTTCACCTTTGATTTTGAAATACAAGGATTCCACTAGAGTATTGCACCAATCTTTTTTTTCTACCTCCTTTTTTTCCTCTTAAACCCACACTCACAGCAGTTGATGTTTACACAGTGTGCCCCTTTATAGTGTACAGCAAGTAAAGCTGAAGAGTCAAATACCAAAATGTATGATAGAAGTCCATATGACATTTAAAAACTAAATCTAATTCCAGGTAATCTGGAGATCCTATGAATAAAGTAGCTTAACATTTTATGGAATTGGAAAAAAAAAAAACCAAACAACAAAATATAAGCCCTTAAGGGTAATTTTGAGGTCACAGTAGTTTTTCAGTACCTCAGGTAAGCATATTGAATAAACAAGAAATCAGGGTGGAGATTATGAACTGCTAATTAAATCAGTTTGGAGAGTAAGGTGTTACACAGAGTTAGGACTCATAAGTTTTAGTTTCTGATGTTTTACTGCTTCTCTGTAAGTACATGGCCCTTAAAGCATGTCAGATGTTAGCATTTTATCTTACTAGCAAAAATAGATAGATAAACTTAGCTAGCTAGGAGGCTGAACTGTATTCCATGAAATACTGTTAATCAATGAAAATTCTTTGTCACTGAAAATCTTTTCAGTAGTCTAAATCAAGAATATTGGTCCATTTATTCTGATATTGGCCCGTGCTTTGTCTTATTTTTTGTTTCTGTAGCATTGATTACGACTTAACATAAGGAGAAATGAATATTAAAAGAATGTATTTGATTCTGGGGGAGTTTAGATAAAATGTCCCAATCACTTACCAACAAGTGAAAACTACACCTTGAGTGCTGTGTGCAGTTCTGGGCCCCTCAATTCAAGAGAGATGTTGAGGTACTGGAACATATCCAGAGAAGGGCAATGAAGCTGGTGTGGGGCCTGGAGCACAGCCCTGTGAGGAGAGGCTGAGGGAGCTGGGGGTGTGGAGCCTGGAGAAGAGGAGGCTCAGGGCAGACCTCATTGCTGTCTGCAGCTACCTGAAAGGAGGTTGTAGCCAGGTGGGGTTGACTCTTCTCCCAGGCAACCAGCAACAGAATGAGGAGACAGAGACTCAAGTTGTGCCAGGGAAGGTCTAGGCTGGATATTAGGAGGAAGTTCTTGACAGAGAGAGTGACTGGCATTGGAATGGGCTGCACCTCCATCCCTGGAGGTGTTCAAGAAAAGCTTGGATGTGGCATATAGTGCCATGGTCTGGTTGATTGGCTAGGGCTGGGTGATAGGTTGGACTGGATGAGCTTGGAGGTCTCTTCCAGCCTGGTTGATTCTATGATACACACAGAATCACAGAGTGGTGGGGGTTGGAAAGGACCTCTGGAGATGATCATCTAGTCCAACCCTCTGCTAGAACAGCTTCACCTATATGAGGTTGACCAGCACAGCATCCAGGCTGGTTTTGAAAGTCTCCAGAGAAGGAGCAACCTGGTCCATGTTCCATTATCCTCAAAGTAAAGAAGTTTCTCCTTAAGCTCCAGTGAAACCTGTGTTCTAGTCTGTACCCATTGCCCCTTGTCCTATCACTGGACACCACTGAAAAGAGCCCAGCCCCATCTACAACCATAGAGCTTTAGTTTGCTTTACTACAGATTTCAGACGAATCAGCTTAGGACTCTCTCCACTGAGGCACAGATTCCAAACTGCCATTGTCTGTTCAATACAAAGTGAAAATGAGTCTCAAGTAGTGGAATTGCAATGTTATTTTGGCCCTCTGAGATAAATACACTCG
Organism: Ramphastos sulfuratus; assembly: GCA_013399055.1. Taxonomy (NCBI): domain Eukaryota; kingdom Metazoa; phylum Chordata; class Aves; order Piciformes; family Ramphastidae; genus Ramphastos; species Ramphastos sulfuratus. Next base: position 105,094 of record WBNM01024535.1, on the reverse strand, counting down.
CAATGAGTTTACATTGCTGTGCCTTCTCTTGATCCTTGAGATGTAAGGGCCCACTTCAGCTGCCAACTGAACTGCCCAAAGGCTTTAATTAGATATGCTCTGCAGTTACTTGATGTTATTTTCCTCTTCACATTGTAAGTGCATTGCAACAGCTTACCCTTTTAGATTTTCTTATTTATTATTGACTGTTTCTTGTTTTCACTGGGTGTTTTGCTTGCTCTTACCTGACCTTGGCTGCTTCTATTTATTTATATATGTTCACTCTGAGTAAAGACAGTGTGAGTAATAAAAACATACTGAAAGTGATTATACTTCTTTGAATATTGCAACAGCTGACTAAATGTGTGACGCTTTAGGAGCAAATCTTTCTGACCTACAGCTTTAAAATAGCTCTCTACCAGATTAATTAAGAGCTTCACAAACTGAAATTTGCATATGATTTTTAATACAGAAGGCACAACTGTTACTCAGCTGAAACCAATGTATCACAGAAAAATAATGTTGAATTTTTATGTAACCTTTTGTCCTAGAAAAGTGGGGCTGTAGCTAGGCTGTCACTTAATATGAAGTCAGAGAATCACGGGACAGTTTTGGCTGAAAGGAACCTCTGGAAATCATTTTGCCCAAACTGCTGTTCAGGATTTGGCCAGCTTCTAAAACAGGCTTGTCAGGGCTTGTTCAGTTAAGGTCTGAGTAGCTCCAGACCTCTCTGGCAGCCTGTCTCAATGTCTGACCAGCTTCATGGTAGACAATTGTTTTTTCCTTACACATGATCAGAATTTCCCATGTTGCACCTTAGCTGTTGTCTCTTGTCACAGGTGACAGTGTGACCCAGGTATTGTCACACTGGGTGCTTGAGTAGTTTTCTGAAGGGATTGATTTCCACACCCTCTAGCATTTGATCACCACTATGCTATTATCTGGCATCTGCTTGTGGTTTTGGAATGTTTTTAATGTGTGTCAGCTGCTGGCCTCAGGGATATAGTAGCTGAGAACTGACATTTTTTGTGACCTGGCTTTACTGTATGAAGTTCAGGAAGGCCAAGTGCCAGGTCCTCCACCAGAATCACATAACCCCATGGCAAGCTACAGACTTGGGGATGTGGGGTTGGAAAACTGCAACTTGGAGAGGGGCCTGGGGATATTGGTTGGCAGTTGACTGAACATGAGTCAGCAGTGTGCCCAGGTGGCCAGCAGCTACCTGAAGGGAGCTTGGAGCAAGGAGGGGGCAGCCTCTTCTCCTTGGTGATAAGTGACAGGACTAGAGTAAATGGTTTCAAACTGCACAAGGGGAGGTTTAAGCTGGATGTTAGGAAATATTTCTTCGCAGAAAGGGTTATCAAACATTAGAATGGTCTGGCCTGGGCAGTGGTAGAATTGCCATCCCTGAGGATGTTCCAGTGCCATCTAGACCTGGCATTTAGGGACATGGTTTAGTGTTGACCTTTCAGTGCTGCTTCGAGGGTTGGACTAAGTGATCTTTGAGGTATCTTCCAAGCATACATATTCCACGATTCTGTGATTTTTGTGGTTTTCAGCATCAGTTCCTTGCCTAAAGGCTCATCAGGACAAAATTAGAATAGTCTCAAGTTGGTCAAGTTCGCTAAAGTTCAATCCACAGCATTAAGAGTGTCTCTGAAATCTTCCAGGCTCCTTTTGTTCATGAAAAATAATTGAAGAAATGAGAAATGCTCACAGTTTTGTTTAATTAAATATACTTCCCAGAACACAGTTCCTTCTCCGACCATTTAAAAAACCACTTTAACCCCTGTATAAAAGATAACATTCTAATGTGTGTCTGTCCTGTAGGAACGTGTTTCCCAACAGTCTTTATTGTGTGTCTACAAAGCTACATCTGCTGTGTGAAATCACACTGCTGTATGTTTACTTAGCTGCACATCACATATTTTGTATGCACAGCTATGAATATCTTGAACTACAGAGGCATGGAATTTCTGCTCTGAGGGTAAATGCTGACACTGATGTCACAAGAGAAAATGGCATTTCAAATGTACAATAAAATTGTGCCTTGGTACAAGTTATTCCATATGCACAGATTAGTAAATGTGATGTAAAGGTTACTACTAATCCTCAGGATGCTGCACATTGTCCTGTTTCTTGGCTGTTTTCTTGTTTGGAGATAACCTCTAGTTTGGAGGTAACTTGTTTCTTTTTAACTGCTGTTGGATCAAAAGACAATTTCCAAACCTAAGCACCATTTACAAACTATTGGACAAATGCTGTCTCAGTCGCCATGCCAGAATTCTCTTGTAACAGATTTACTGTTGGTCTCTGAATCTGAGAGTATCCCTTCCCCCTGCCTTTCTCAGTCTAACCTGTTTTTTCACTGCCTCTCTACTTCTTACTCCTGCCTGTCCTGGGATGCTGCTCGCTCTATACTGCTCATTAAAAAACTGTTTTCCTTTTCCCCAAGTATACACAACACAGCTGTTCAGTAACACACTCTGAACTACAGTAATGTGCTTTATTAGTTTAAATGTCCAGTAAAGCCAAAGCTCACATTGCATTGCTGCTTACTGAATTTTCTGTGATTCTTTATGGTGAATGAAACTCTCATCTATACAATAACACAGGTGAAACTATGCAAAACCTGACAGAGAGCTGTGTTTGGTACCAGTCAAATCATTAGCAGTTAGTATGTGTAGAGCTTTCCATCTCTTTCTGACACTATCAAAATCAATCAGAATCCAAGGTGGGAAAAAGAACATGGGGGTAAAAATCCCTGAAGCTATTTAAACATTTTTTCCCCCTTGTTATGGAGGGGTAATTAATTGATGTGAGATGGTTTGCAAAGATTAATATTGTTTATTAATATTCAATGTTCAGACCTCTCTCCACCCCAACCACTAATTTTAATAATAGTCAGTTCTTTGCATGGTCATGGAAACTTTATACAGATGATAACACAGGATCTGGAAATAACTGGTAATAATATATAACATTAATTGAACTGGAAGAGAAGGTTCCTGTGGTTGATCTACTGCTTGCAGTTAATTGTACTACTTGCCCACTAGATGGATTCAAGGAGCTCCTGTCTGTGTATGGCAGAAGGCAGTGGTGAATTACAAGAGGCTTTAAGTATTTACTGACAATTATCTCCCACCTGGCAGGGCTGGCTACAGCTTCAGACATCGTTTGGGCACTTTCAGGGAATTCTGTTACTGTCTTGTCAGCTTCTGAGGCTTCTGATTCTTCCCAGGCTGCTGGGGAAAGAAGGCAGACAAGCTCTGACCTGGTTCTGATCTCCTCTGGGTGATCTGTGTATCTCCAGGACTTCCTGTCTTGGCAAGAGGCTTTCAGGTGTGGGCAGAATGTCCGCGATGTGCAGTCTCAGCACAAATGTCATGCTGGCTGTGCAGGCCAATCACATGCAGGCATTTAGAGCCTTTTCCTGGTAAACTCTTGGAAGGCAGTTTCTAGGCAGTTCAGGATGTAATAAGGCAGTAACAAGCAGCAAACACAAATACAGTGGCAGAGCACAGATACAACAGTAGAGCACATTATGTCACCTGCTCATCTCCTTTTATCAATACAGCCAAGACTGATGGGCCTTTGGACACAGAATAGCCAATCAGAATGAGACTTAGCCAAGCTTGACCATATTAGGTGAAGCCATAGGCTTGCATTACCCTTTTTAGGGCAGAGCACAGGCCTTGCACAAGGCAAGCTGTGTACCTTGTGTACCACAGAATGCAAAACAAGTCTGGGCAAGCCATGGTTCTTAGACTCAGTGGCTCCAGGTCCTTTGTCCTCTTTCCCATGGTTGCTTCTCCCCAAAACAGGAGGAGGGAGAGCAGAAAAACATGTCTGGCCAAGCCAGGACATGCATAAGCCTATTTTGTCCTGCTTAGGCCTACCATGACAACCCTCAATTTTCATGGAGTGCTGCGTGCTACCATAAAGCTTTTCACACTGTTAAATATACCAAACATACTTTTGAACAAGCTGTTATACCTGCAATGCTTAGAACAGTGTTGTGCAGGGATATTTGCATGCATTCTGGTAGCAGGATAACTGTGAAGTGGTAATTAGCTTAGCCTGAGAAGAGAGCAACCAACACTGAATGATTACACCTGTCAAAATGTAATCATCTACAAGAATTGATGGCTGCTGTGACTTCTTTAGTAGCTCTATCCAGATGCATATAAATATTACTTAGAGGAAACACCATTCAAATCATGCTGCTGACAAGGTCATTAGATACCTCATATTATGTTGTTCTGGAACTTCAGAGCAATCTTTCTTGACTTATGATACCAGCTGTACCACACCAGAGATAAAAACAAAAGAGAGAGAATAAAAATAAGAAAAGGAAAGACAAGAGGAGGAGGAAAAATATGATCTTTATCAGCAAGCATTTAATTGCACTAGTTTATCACTCCATAATTTCCTTAATAACTTTAATACAACTGTGGCTCCAGTTGCAATTGGTACCCTTAAATATTATGTAACAGAACAAGTTAAATTCAGACATAAAGGGAAAGGTGAAAATCATAGAATATTTTGGGCTTCAAGGGGCCATTTAAGGTTATCTAGTCCAGCCTCCCTGCAGTGATCAGGGACATCTTCAACTAGACCAGGTTGTTCAGAGCCCTGTGCAGTCTGACCTGGAATATTTCCAGCCACGGGGCATCTATCACCTCTCTGGGCAACCTGGACCCACGTCTTACCATCCTCATTGTGAAAAAATGTCATCCTTCTATCTAGCCTAAATCTCTCTTAGTTTAAAACCATCACTCCTCATCCATGTTGTGACCTCATAGTGGGGTCACAACAGACCCTGCTATGAAGACTGTGTCCCCATCTTTCTTATCAGGCCCTTTTTAAGTATGAAAAGGTCTATAATAAGGTTTCTTAGGAGCTTTTCTGCAGGCTGAACAACCCCAGCTGTCTAAGCCTGTAGTCATAGCAGAGGTGTTCCATCCCTCTGCTGTGTAGGAAAGGAGAATGAAATGGAAGCTAGGAGTACTTTCCATGCCTTCCACATGCCTGAAGCATGAGATCCACATTTCCATTTTTCTGTTTGAAGCAGATGTTTCTGGTGAAGCACAAGTCATGTGTGGCAATCAAATCTTTGCAGTATCAAGAGCTGTCTTTCTAATGTTCACGCACTTCTGTGCTTGAAATCAACAAATACTCAGCTCATCATCAGTGACCTGCCATTCCTTGAATGACATCTGACAAGGAAAATAAGATATTTGAGCAACCTTGTTTCCCTGTTAGACCATGATTCTGATTGCTCTGGGGTTTACACACACATGAAATGTTTCAGTCATCCTAAACATCTAATCCTAAGCACCTCCATCTTTAACAGGATGCACTTTTTCTGTCATGCAATCATCCATGATCTGTACCGAAGCTGACGAATTGAGGGGCTTGGGTGAATAAAAAGTTTGTTACCTCAGAACGTTTAAATTTCAATTAAAAAAAAAACCCAAACCCACAAACCCAGTTGCTCCTTTGCCTTAAAAAGCTGGGTGGAATTGAAGTCACAGTTACATGGGCTCCTAAAACTCAGCTGAAGAGCAAGCAACTCATCAGTGTTCTGCTCCCCTATGAGCATTCTGTATCATAAATTTCTCTTTACATTAAGCCTTTCCACTTGTTTTACAATGTTTCCTGTAGAGTATTTTGCTTCTGGGTGTACTAAATGACAAAGAAAGGAATGCATGCAGGGATAACTTACATCACCAGCCTTTGAAGATTAAATAACTGTATATTTTGTTACATTCATAAAACACAATTCACTTACATGCCAATATTTAACTTTTTTTTCTGTCTAGAGAACTATTTCTGGTGAGAAAACTTCAACAGTGTCTTTCCAAATATTTTTTTTTTTCATTCACAGATCTTACATAAAGAGCTTTGAATGAACCTTAATTCAGTAGGAAAAATAAAAGCCCTATAATTACCTTTCTGATTTACACAAAATTAATATGGATGGAAAAGAATATCAGTGTCCCCCTTGTTATAAGCCATTGAGCTTCTGATTTTAAAAGGCTTATCTACACTTTATTTAAAGAAATCTACTTCCTACATTTTCATTTTTAGATTCTACCACAAGGGCCTGCCTAATGTTGCCCAAAAAAAAAAAAAAAAAGTGACAGTATCTTTGAATGTTAAAAGCTGTTCATGTAGTTAAATACCAAATTCATCCTTAATGAACATTTGAAAGGACATTACTTGGTTTAGCTCTGCTGGAAACAACATTTTTCTATTATCCTAGAACAATAGGTGCATTTCCAGACTCTGCCCATTCTCTCTTCAGCCCTGCTGCTGAATGGCAGAGTAAGTATTCAGATTACCTGTAAGAATACTTAACATAAAGTATCACTTCTAACAAATAGTTCATGGCAAGAAAACAGCAGACTTCATCTCTGATTACATGACAGGGATGCAGTTTGGTTAAAGCTCACCTGGAAGTCAATGGCCTGGGATAAGTTTTCCTTAACAATTAAAAGAATTGATGAGTGATTTCTTGAGAACATTACTCTTTATGTCCTTTCAAGCTCTCCAGAGATTTTGTAGTCTAACTTTTCTGTAGTGTATTTCTTTCCTGAAGCTGACATGAATGCACTGGATGACAATAATTGTCATCTCTATTCATACAACTTCAATGTTTTGATGGAGAGCCAAATGTTGCTGAAATTCCTGGGTTTGTGCTTAACGTTGATTTTATGAGACCATGACTTACAGGAGCCTCAAGGCACGTTTTAAAATGAATCTTACTCATTTCTGTGCAATTAGAGCAGTTATTCTTTAGGCTATATATTAATTCATATCACTCTTCAGTAGGGTGAAGACTTTGTAACCATGGCAATTTTGTCACATTAGGTTCTTAATTCTTTGGTGGTGGTGGGGGAAGGTTAGCTAGCAACTTTGGCTTATATTGTCTGTAAAAATGTGTTCAGACTCACAGGTTTTACAATTTTCTTGAATTTGTCATTCATCTAATTAAAAAGGGAACTTTGAGATCTGGCAGAACATGATTTTTAGTATAGAATCATGAATTTATGGCACTGCAAATGCTGCAAAATAGACAACATTTGTATATAATGGAGAAACAGACATATGAACTGTAAGTATGCTTTTTATTGGTCTTGGCAGACCTGTCCCTTGGAGCTTTAACAAAATAAATGAGTTACTGTTTGCCATCTTGCAGAGAGGAAGCTGAAACATAAGAAAATGTTCATATTGCCCTGAGCTAAACATATGGCGCCATAGGAATATGACAGCAAGTGCTATACCTTACAATATGGAGTTTGGTAGGTGCTCATTTGGAAAAGATTTTCTGTCTAGTTATGATAGTACATATTTTCTATCGACCTTCAGAGTTAGTTTAAGAACAATTAAGATGTTTAAGAAAAGACTGGATCAGGCACTTAGTGCCATGGTCTTGTTGATTGGATAGGGCTGGGTGATAGGTTGGACTTGATGATCTTGGAGGTCTCTTCCAACCTGGTTGATTCTATGATAATAGAGATATGAATGAAGATGAGCTCTTCACCTAGCCTGAGGAAGAGAACTACTTCTCTCTGTAATTGGTTTACAGCAATGCAAGTGGATCTGATTCTGCTCTTGTTTTGCTCAGCTGAATGCAATGCAAGGGATTTGCATTAAACCAACATAACTGTTTTCATTTAAAAGGATGCTTCCCATCTCCTATGTCTAAAGAGAGATGGTTGACTGAGCTTGGTGTGTGGGCATAGTTCCTGGGCTGTCCTGCAGCTGGGTTCATGTCCCAGGCACGAGGGAGGCTGGATAGGCACTGACAATCAGGTTTGTCTGCCTCAAGTTCTTGATCTCCAGTGTTTGGCTTCCGAATGCCTCTCAAATCACACAAGATTATGATGCTAATAAAAGCAACAAAAGACAGAAAGACTTGGTATTGGAGCTGGTTATTTGTAATCCTTCATTTTATAAGTGTCTGAATAAAAATACATTGAACACTTGCAGTTTGCCACGTGAAAGTGGTTGGCATTGCTAGTCCAGTGTTAAATGGCCACTCATCCATAAGCAGAAGTGGTCTCATCTTCAGCACATGAGCCAAGGACTGGATGGGAGTGAAACCTGAACGCTCTTACTGCTGCTCTTTGAGGAATTTAGCTTAATGTTTATCTTCTCTGTGAAACAGACTCAGGACCCTGTTTCTGAGGTAACAGCTTTAGTATTTTGTGAATCGTGTTTGTTTCAAGTGTCCATTTTTATGGCCCTGGAGATCAGGAAAGCTGCTAAGATGTTGCTTGAAAAGTCAAAAGAAAAAGAGGTAAAAATTAATCAGAACTGAAAGCATACATTCAAAAGAATAAATCATCACACCTAATTATGTAAAAGGAGACCTATTTAGAAATGGATGGGGCTTATAGAATCATACAAGTGTTTAGGTTGGAAGAGATCTCAAAGATCATCTAGTTCCAACTCCCTGCCATAGGCAAGGACAGCTCCCACTAGAACAGGTCACTCAAGGCCTCAGGTATTCTTTTTATTTTACATCACGTGGGGCAGTGGGGAGTGGTGTGGAAGTGGTTATCCATGTTTTGGTGACTTGCAAAATGAACCCCAAAACTCATGCAGAGTTATGAAGTAGGTATGTTTTGTTACGGTGCTGGGTGCAGGCAGGACCACTCCATCAATCCAGCACACCTCAGGCTGGCACAAGCCACAGTTTATGTTACAAGAGCATGCATATTCATAATAAGAGGTAGGGCTATGACAATTATTTCTTGTAGTCCATTAACATAGGTATTTCCCCATTCCTCACCCTGGTGGCCTTGAATGGTTATCTGAGATAAACACCAGCACAGGGTTTCTCCAACTAGTTGCTATAGACACTTCCTCTCACAAAGTTTGGTATTTTATGGCTTGCTACAGACATCCTCAAAAATGTGCATCTGGTCTGTAAGGCTCTTTATGAGCACTCCTTCATTTTTCTTTTATCATTGGTATAATTTTATTTTTTAAGGAGAATTTTGAGAACCTGACATAGTGCAGAAGTCAGCACTATTTAACACACAGCTTGCTCACTTTACAAGTATATGCACTGACATGAATGCTAAGAGAGTGAAGAGCTAGATTAAATGTGCTTTAAGTACTCTATTGCTATACAAACAGATACAAAGGATTAAACAAATGCTCTCGGGGAGGAGTTTCTTACTGTTTATGCATTTTAGACTTGAAGTCTTGGCAAACCTGCTGTGTGACTATGCCTGCTGCCTGGAAAAGAGCTTTTTCCTTTTTATTAGTCTAACTCAGACACTGATTTATTGAGCCAGAGAAGGATGAGGCAGCTTTAGTTCTTCCATTAACACCAGCTGGGGCCTACATCACATAATACTGTGCAAATGCACAGCTTCATCCCATCACATCTAAGATGCAGGAACTCCTAACTTCCGCCAGTAGTACTATAACTTTTTAAAAATTATTTATGTCAAATATCTCCTGATTTCATTTGTCTTTCTGTTTCTTTCCAAAGAGGTAAAATGAAGGGAAAACACTGATGTACACACATAAGTCTAGCAAGAAATCTCCTTCGTGTCTGTGATATGTGAAGAAGTCTCAAGGAAGGATAAGGGAAAGATGTTTCACTTGCTTCACTGACTCTTAAAATGTTCACTATGAAAAACATCAGTAATGAATGTTTAGGTAGTCAGTTCCATAGCAAATTCATTTAAGCATCTGTTTGTGTATTGGAATAAATGCAGATGTTCAAGATTTGTGTAGTTACTAACCATAGTGTAATCTGTCTCTACATAGCTGTTACACTAGTATATTTTGATAGCTTCTCAGGTGATTTTACATAGAGCTGTTTCAAAATACTCTCAGTAACCTCATCATCCGAGCACAGGATCCGCTACTGCCTTTGTTGGTGAAACAGCTCAGCTCCAGGGAGCTTCCAGCACATCAAGGTGACTGCCATGTACTTAGCCAACAGCTCTGTTTTGAGTATTAGGCTTTTTTTGGTCAGTTTTCTGTCCCTTCTAGGAAGCAGATACTCACTTACCTCCCTTTCAGTCTTCAGGCGTTTTCTGGTGCTTCATTCTTGACTTGGTGATTTTAAAGATCCCTTCCAACCAAAGCCATTCATCACCAGCAGAATGAAGACCTGCTGTTAGAGGTCACTGTCAGAGTTCTTTTTCCTTAATGGAAGAGATGAAGTGTAATATACTTTCTTGGCTTGAATAATACAGGTGGGGAAAAAGCCACTGCTTACAAATGGTTTTTCTTGGTTGCAATGGTAGAAGTCCATGTTTTTCAGCATGTTAAGCAAAGAACCCTGCTGGTTTGTCTTCAAAGTAGTGTAGAGCTCCTGCTCTCAGCTCAACATGTTCCCTAGTTAAAATGTTTGAAAGTGTTAAATCCAGCTAGTGCTGAAAGATGGGAGATGTCAGAGGAAACTTAATGTCTGCATTGTAGTGAGGGCAGAGGTGCAGAGCAAACTTGTGGCATGTAGTTCCTTCATTTTTGAATTGCTGTGGAGTTTTAAGGCATTAGAGCACTGCCAGGCTCTTCAGCCCAGGCCTGCAGTAGTTGCAGAGTTCCATTTGTTATCTTTCAGATAAGAAGACAGAAACAAATGAAGACCTAAATAAAATGGCTGCTGCTTTTTTTTTTTCCCCCTCAGTGCCAGCATGTAAGATAAAACTTTGCTCTGTGGGAACTCATCTTGTGTGATATGATGCTTTTTATCTGCCACCCTATTATAAGACTCACATTATATATTGCAAGCTTTTCTCCTTTTTGCTCTTCAGTCTCTTTAAGCAGAACACTTGACATTTAAACTTACTAAATTGTTAGGTTCTTAAGTTAGTCAAGGTAGAACATCTTGCCAATAATAGTAGTATACAATAGAACAATTCAGAAGTTTCAGGCTGTGTCTAGACCATCTTGATGACCTCAGAAGTGAGGTCAAGTGATAGGGAAGGGCTTGTATTCATATTTTTACAGGTTGTAAGAGGCAATTTACATCCATAATATCTGTCAAAGTGACAGGATTGCCACATGGCTGTGTGGTTATTTTTGCACCTTACCTGCTTCCCTCCAAGGAAACTGCCTTCCTGCCCAAGGGTCACAAATACTGGTGGGATCAGTCTGCTTGTAGAGCCTTTGTACTTAGCTTTGCGTTTGACTAGGAGGCAGTCTGAACAGAGCCCTTGGCTGCTGGCAGTGCATTGCTTCAGGACCAGTGTTGAGTATGCATTTGATAAGCTGACTGCAAGTTCACAGATTCTTGATGTAGTCTGCTGAGGCCTTCAAAACTTGTGCAAAACCTCAAGTGAGCCTTGCATCGCTAGTGGGTGCTGGGGGACAGAAGTGCCAGGCTGCCAACCTGGCCTTGAACACCTCCAGGGAGGTTGTGGAACACAGAAGCACAGAACATGATCAAAGATCTGTGCTTCTGTGCTCCACAGCCTCCCTGAGCAACCTGTGCCAGTGTCTCACCACCCTCACTGGAAAGAACTTCTTCCTAACATTTAGTTTAAATCAGTTGATGATGGACTGGTTGCCAGTGTTCACAAAAGATTTCCTGTGCTTTATTCCCATCAGGGTTACAGTACATTAATGCACAGGGAAACACAAAAAGACCTGAAAAACTTTGGGCAAAATCCAACTAAAATTCTAGAAAGCCTATGTCCTAGATGAGGTGCTGATCTCAGCAGCACATGCCATGGAGCTGAGAAACACAGATCCAGAAGTTCATAGAATGGCTTGGACTGAAAGGGACCTTAAAGATCATCTAGTTCCAACCCTGCTGCTGTGGACACTTCCCTTTAGACCAGGCTGCTCAAGGTTTCATCCAACTTTTCCTTTCTCTCTGAGCAATGTCCTAAGTCTGAAGGAGCAAGCAGGATCATGAATGTGTCCATGATCCCTTCTGGAGCCTCAACTCCTCACTGTTTTTCCCCAGACTCCCAGGAAGTTTTAAGTTTTTGTAATGTTTGTGGAACTTTAATTTCCACTGTGAAGTTTGGAGTTTTGTCCCAAAACCATTCTGAGCACGTATGATAAATAACAACAGCATGACAGCAGACTTTCCCTTTTTTTTTTTTTTTTTTTCTTTCCAGTTTCCTGTAGTTACTTTTCTGTGGTCTCAGCATACTTTCATTCTCTCCACACAGAAATTTGAAATGGTTACCATATCTCTTAATGAGATGGAGCCAATCAGTCATGACAAAAAATCATTACAGAAAACGATAATGGGAAAAGCATTCAAGTTCTTCAGAATGTCTCCTGGGGTAGTCATTTAAAACCACTGAGTCTAACCCAGAGTACAGTGCAATTCATGACTCTTCCCATTTCACACTGAGCTCAGACTTCAGTAACACAAAGACTGGATGTGAGGAGGAAGTTCTTCACCATGAGAGTGGTGACAGCCTGGAATGAGTTGCCCAGGGAGGTGGTTGAGGCCTTATCCCTGGAGGTGTTGAAGGCCAGGCTGGATGAGGCCAGAGGGCCAGCCTGTTCTAGGATAGGGTGTCCCTGCCTATGGCAGGGGGGTTGGAACTGGATAACCCTTGTGGTCCCTTCCAACCCTGACTGATTCTATGATTCTATAATTGTATGAAAGTGGTTTATAAGCTTGAGGCGAAAGGTAGAATCATCAATGTCATGAGGAGTAAAGATTGGTAAGGCAGTATCACATGTTAATTAGTTAGATGATAAAAAGTAGCTGAGTTAACCTGTCTCTGGTTGTTTCCAGCTGTGAGGTTATAGAGGAGGACACTGTCTCTTTGGACATAGGTCTCAGATTGCTTATATCTTTTGAGACATTAAGAAATCTTGATTTCGTCACCATCTGCTGGTGAACGAGCAAAAAGTAAATTGTAAGACGTGTAGTATACTTCTTTTAGTATACCATAGCATGCCACATCTGCCAACATCCAGATGCCAGCCCTTTTGGCTGTTGCTCTAAATAAGCACATAAGAAACTCAGTCAAAAAAAGCTGGAGAGAGGAGCTGCAATCTCATTGACCATGGTGATGCAGAGGAGAAGCAGCAGAGTTAAGGCAGACTTACCGCTGCCGGTTTTGGGAATCCAGTAGAGAGATGCATTCTCTGAATCTCGTATAACAGCAAAAATCAGTTGCTGAGAATTTCTGCTAAGCTGAGCCTGAGTTCTCCATCTAAATCCATACTTAACTCAGTGGTAGAGAGGTGAAGGAAGTGATTCTGCTCACGGTTGCAATACCTCAGTCGCTCACAAAACCGCACAAAAATGTGGTGATACCACAAGCTGTGCTCAGAGCAGGGAGGCACTGGGCTTTGGGTTCACATTTTCACTTGGTTTAGAATTACCTTTTTTCTCAGCCAGTGTGTGGTTTTTGGATATGTTACGTGGGCCAAGAGAAAATTGTCTGAAGCTTTATGAGAACCATTCCAAAAAGTTTTCTTGCTTGTTAGAGATGGATAGGACAAATCTTTGTGGTTTTGATAAAGGCAATGAATGATTTTGTGTGTTCTCATATTTGGATTTCAAGTCTTAGCTCTTTACACTAAGAAATTAAATTAGCCACAAAGTTTAGACGTTTATGTGGCTTAGATTTTGAAATCTCTCAATTGACATTAATGAATGTTGGTATATGGGTGTTTGGATAAATGTTAATGTCACAATTAAAACATAAACAGTTTAAGATCAGTATCTTGATAGCTTGCAATGACAGCATAAATAGGATAATTAAGAAAAAAATAGGAAGTAAAAGGTAATTATGTATTTGTTTTAATCAAGTATAATTTTTAGCTTTAAGGATGTTTTTTGAATAAGTAAGTTTATATATTATGTACATATATTTGTACAAAAAGAGGCCCAGAGATTTGTTCCTGTAGCAGTATATTGGACAGTTGCTTCAGTATGCTTTTTAAACCACTTATTCCAAAGCAGATTTGTAGAAAATAGTAACAGAAATCACAAAATGTTTTTCTGCATCTTATGTTGTCATAAAGTGAAGTACCCTAACCTCAAGGAAAGCTCTATAAGCCATTTGGGAAAATATTGTTTAGCTATCAATTTCTCTTAATGGTCTATGCTCAAAGCCACTTCAATTTTTGTAGTCCCAGACTATGGCTAAATGTGCTGATGTACAAGTGCTGAGATATTTGATTGAGGAAAAAACATGAGTTTGCAATCAAAACAAATACATTATTCATATTTCTATACTTTGTTAAATAGATTGCTTGATTAAGCAAGCAAATTGAGTTGTGTTTCTCCCTAGGTACAGATATTAATATTATTTGGTATGATTTGTGGAAGGAATCTTACCTTTTTACATACTGATTGGGTATAATTTTCATCTCATAGTTAAGCAAATTTTAAAATTAGCTTAGCTACCATATAATACTTCTTTATGAAAAGAGAACATTATTTTCACACTATGGTAATTTGATGTTGTTTATTTTGGAGCTGCTTTTGAAACCTCAATTCATACCATGCAATAGTTTCCCAGTGGGACCACTTAATGAAGGACTACCTGGTTTAGAGCCCCAAAAGTGAGATTTCTATTTATATGACAATAAAAGCAAATTAAACAGTCCAGTAAGGTTTCGAAAATAAAAATGGTAGGAAACGTATTTGTTGGCTCTTTATTGACAAAATTCTTTGCCATTTCAGCTGAGACAAAGAATCAAAGCAGGATTTGACAAGATAATGCTGCTCAGGCATTTGCTCTAGCCTTAGGTACATGCTGGGTAATCTAGTAGATGAGTATGAGCTTCCAAGAGTAACCACTATACACTTGTTGAGGAAGAAAGTGCTTCACATGTGAGCCATCCTTCTTTTTCAGAGGCTACTTTCGCCAGGTGATTCATACCTATGAAGATCTGAATGCTGACATTAGGAATATTATAAATGAGATCTATCAAGATTTGTACTGACCAGTTGTCAGAACACTGCTAAAACACAGTTGATTAGATCCTTTAAGGTGGAGTTAGAAAACCTAAGTGGAACCAAAATTTGCTCTTGCTCCCTAATGGCTGTGTCAAAAACTACCTCTTTCACAGTTCATATAATTGGAGGTTTTGTTCAGACTTACACTTGTAGGTTCCTTTGTCTGTCTGCTCTCCTTAATAGTTAGGTAGTTGATCCAAACACAATTCCTGTATGTTGCAGGAGAAATTGATAAATGTGTGAATCCTTGAAGTGAGGTCATGGCACAACAGTATCCATGTTGCTTTACATTTGAACTACTCAAATACTTTCTTTACTCTCTTTACTTTTGACTTTGCATCATGACATTCATCCACCCTCTTGCTTTGCTTTCCATCAAGTACCTATGTCTTGTAGGCTGACAGAGAAACAACTGCACTATGCACCTCATTTTTCTCTTCTCATTCTGACTTTACTCCTCTGTTACACAGTTTATCCATTAAGAAAGGATAAACTCCTGTGGAACTCTGACTCAGGACTTCATACTCTGTATTTTTGGACTTCTGTAATTTGGAGGTTAAAACTAGGCCCCGTTGCATTACAGAACAAAAAGAAAAATTTACAGTGCTACTTGATGACCTGGAAAGAACTCTGACAATGCTCTGAAGTACAACTCAAGTCTATCATAAATTCTGACAGCAGAAACCACATGGAATCAAAAAATAAAATTAACTACTGTTGTTTTAGTAATACAAAAATTAAGTCTCTCTTATGGCAGTATAAATGAAGACAGCAGCCTCTGCTAACAAGTAACAGTTAAAAACTCAGGATCTCTCTTGTTCTAATACTGATATTGTCATAGTGCACACTGCAATCAATACTGTGAACTGGAGATGGCAATTATTGTATCCTTGATCTGTGCAATGGTCTTAAGTTCTAACACTGCACTGTCACACCATGTCTAGTGAGCCTCATAGTGTTAGGTTTTCAGTTGTTGATTTCTAAGGAATTTTAGGTTCTGCTTTGTTTATTATTGTAACATTTGACAGTTACAAGGCAAAGAGACTTTAGATGTGTATGTCTATGAATTGCAATGCCATGGCCTGTGAGGATGCAGTTTCATTTGCGTAGTTCCAGTGTTTATTGCGCATTTTAATGGTCTCAAGAATACAGACATAGCAATGAAAACAAATCCTTGTGATGGCTGAAATGGTGATATAAATGCTATAAACCATCTTCTTTTTCATGTGATGTTTACTCTGCTTCCTACACTATTTCTGAATTTCCTGTTTTCAATAAAGGAATAATTCCTTTGACCAGCAGAGAGCAGCAATGATATATTTTATAAGGACCTAACCATGACTCTGCCCTGCAGAACTTTAGTGCAGTCCTAAACTGGCTCAAGGAGTGGGTAATACAGTGTGTGATTATCATGAATGTGTGTTTATGGTGAAAATCATGTTGCACAGAAATCAACAACAGACAAAATGTGTCCCCTTTGAATTGCATTTGTTTCACAACTTTTTAACTTAAAACCACTTTCTGTTTAAGTTCTCGTTTGTCTTTACGAAACTTAAGAAGATTTATAGCCTGAACTATTTTTAAGTCATCCTTATTAGTAGTAAGTGGTTGTGTTCACATTAATCTGAAAATCTCCTGTGGAGTTTCTCTGCTTTTGTAGACAGTGTCTATATTTTAATTCTAACCATACAAATGTAGTTACACAAAGGTCAATAAATGCTTTCTCCACTGACTTAGATAAAGTCAGGATCTCACCATTCTTGTGACATACAAATTAACAGTTTGTTATGAAGAGATTAATAACATAGGGTTAAAAATATTCTAGAAGTGCTTATTTTGATGTTTTTCCTGCTCTCTGGCCACAGGAATACTTGTGCAATTTTACAAGCTCTGCATAAGAAATATGTAAGACTCAGTTTTTCCTCTTCTAGTATATCCTAACAACACTGGTTTATATTCCCTGTTCTGCAGTGTGGCCCTTGGATGCTTTGTGGTGTAATAGTACTCTAGATTCATGACAGCTGTTCTTTATTGTCAATCTTCCCAATCCTGAAAACTGACTTTCCAGGTCCTATTGGGACTGGTTTGCAAAATAGGAAAGAATAAACATTAACAATGCCATTGTGCTATCACTTTTGGACAGAAAGTGGGATTGCTGTTGGCTGACCCAATATTATCTACATGTTGAGCATATATTAGTATTTTAGTTCAAATTAGGGCTATGGTTCAGGAGTGAATCCTCTGTTCCTGCTACTATGTGGAGCAGTCTTACTTTCAGAGCAGTATTACTTTCAGTGGATATATAACTAGAAAATAAGTTCCAACCACTGATGAGTAATTACTGCATGTAATTCAAAGTGAAAACCTCATGGGACATACATATGTATGAAGGAACCTTGCCACCAAGTATTCTGCCACCCAGATCCACCCATACTGCACCACATCAAGGGCCCTCTGGATAGGAGAATTTAGGCTGCTTCATGCTTTCCCATTTCTAAAAAGCTAGAGTGGCAGCTAACATTTACCTGCTTACAATGACCTACCACTGCTATTGGCTGAATACAGGTGTGCAGAAAAGTCTGAGGTCCAAACTAGAAATGCTGTTTGACTTCAGGTTACATTAGGCTTGGGCAATGTTGGAGAGCAAATCTTAGGCATGTCTCAATAATCTAAATCCAATGTGAAATGCACTACCTCTCCTCCTTTTAGGGCATTAACTCTTTACTATTTCTATCACAAACTAAGGGCAGCTATGTCACAGAGATTTTATAAAAGTAAATATGGGCATGGTTATGAATTACTGAGATCCTATCACTACCCTCTCTTCCTTCAGAGCAGGTCTTAAAGAGTGTGCAACAAATGAGCTGTGAGACCGCAGACAGGATAAACAGGGGGAAAGAAAATAGTATTCATCTAATGAAGAGCTATTTAATATTTCCTTGCTATCTTTCTGTAAATGTAATGAAAGAAGGCCTTGAAGTAAAAGAATAAAATAATGTAATTAAAGATGGTATCAGAATTCATATGCCCAAAGCAGCTGGCTTAGAAGTCTCTGGGAAATTTCGTTGTGGCATTTCATCACACGAATGTGTGATACTGCAGCCAGAATAATATTCTTCTAACAAATTGCTTTACTGTGGCACACTCAAATTAGGGATGGGACAGGTTTAATTTTGATGAAATTATAATTCTCACCCTTTAATTATTTAATTTGATGTCATTATTTAGAGTATTAAAAAAAATTACAAGAACCATTTCACGAATGAGTTTTTCATTGATCTTTTAATTCTGTTAAATCCAAAGCTATTGCTAACTGCCATTTTGATAATTATTGTCACAATAAAGAATCAATATTTGATTCTTACTTTGCTAGGCATTATACACTGACAGAATGAGATATAGTCCTAGACTTGGAGAGATTGCTGCTTTTATTACAAGTACCAAGGGCAAATTGTAGAAAAGAGACCTTAACAATGGAAACCTAACAAAAAAAAAATGATGCATGCAAATATTCTATTTTACTCTATTTTCCAGCTTGTAACTGACTCTTTCTAATGCTCCTACCTTTTCTTGATCTATCTTCACAGACTGACTTTGGCTGCTGTTTTTATTTCATGTTTTAGTTGCTCCTTGCAGCAATTCAAGGCACACAAGAATGAGCAAACCACCATGATTTACTTAAATCTTTAGCCTATTAAATTTTGCACTCGAAGGTCAGATTTAAGCAGAGGCAAATCTACGCTTCGCTAATAAACTTTAATTCTACAAATGAAGTGTGATCGAGACTATGTTGTAGTAGGATTTAATTTTAGAATTTCTTTCTTCTTCAGCTGGTAAATACTGGTTGAAGGTAGGAAAATGAGAATCTGAAGTTACTTTTTTCCTCAGGATACAGACATGGTTTTCATATGGCTTTGTTTGAATGCTAGAGGAAGGTTTATTTGGTAAAAGTAGGGAAAAATGAACTTATAGCAGGAAAAGAAAAATCAGTGAAGGGTAACAAATTATTAGCAGTATGGGGAAGCATGCAATGTAAAGCAAGATGGGAAGAAACCCATTGGTGAATTAATTTTGGAAAAGGGAAACATTGCCAGATTGAACTTTTTAAAACAGTTTTTTCTGGGGGAAAAAAAAAAGTCTAATAAAAAAGGATCGAATGTACATATGTGGCCTGTATTACATGTGACAGCAAACCACAGAATTGTAAGTGATAGTTCTGATTATAAAGCAGAGAATATTAAATGAATAAATCAAACAGTAATGCTTTTAAAAGCAAGTTCTATCTTCCCCATAAGTTATAAGAAGAAAGAATGTAGAAATGTTCAGAGAAGACTGAAAGTCTTTTAACAATTTCCAATATAATTATCTAGGGAAATATTTGGGGGTTTTGGTGGCTTTTCAGTACATCATGGGGGCTATAAAGAAAAAGATGGGGACATAGATTTTTAGGCAGGCCTGTTGCAACAGGAGTGCTGCCTTTAAACTGCAAGTGTGTAGATTTAGACTAGATATTTGGAAGAAATTTGGTGAAACACTGGTCCAGGTTGGCCAGAGAGAGGTGATAGATTCCCTATCCCAGGAACCATTCCAGGTGAGGCTGGACAGGCCTTTAAACAACCTGCTCTAGTTGCAGATGTGCCTGCTGACTGCAGGGAGGGGTGGGCTATATGATCTTTAAAAGTCCCATGCAATGCAAAGTGCTCTATGATTCCATGTTTTCTGAGAGGCAGTATGCCAAAATGAAGTTTGCTGAAGTAGTCAGTTGCCTGGAGAATGGGTGAAAAAGGCTTGAATTTTTATTGTCAGAGAAAAAGATGAGGCTCTAGATCTCTCAGATGTATTTGCTTCCCTAGTATGTATTAGGTGAGAATGGGGCTAAATGGAGAGGGGAGAGATTAACTAAGTCTCCCACAGGAAAGAAAACAAGTGATTTCTGTCTTACCTTCTGGAGGAGATGCTTACATGCATGTGGTTTAGCTATTTAGGCTGCAGCCACTCACAATGGGATCCCTCTAGTGCCTGGAAGTATTTTTCTCTTCAGTGTATGTTGTTGGGCTGTTCAGGTAAAGCTCAACTCAGCTGAGTCAACCTATTGAAACATTCAGTGCTCTGGTTTTGTGTAAGGTGTGCTGGTGAATACACCCAGACGTATCTTGGTGAACCAAAGGCAACTGAACTTACCTCAGAGATGTTTTAAATCCCTCCCCTGTTTCCAGAGTGCAACCAATGCTGCATATAAGAGGAATAGGGGTTTCAGGACTCAGGATTGAAAAGAATTATTCTCAGAAATTTAATCTATGGTAGTCAGTTATTATGGAAGAGAAAATGTTTAGTGGAAAGGAAGCACAGCTAGCAATTAAGGAGCAAGGCTGTGTTGTACTCTATTGATGATGGAACTGTGGGAGGCAGGACAAATAATTTATAGTGCTGCAGCTGTGTGTGTGGTAGAAATACTCCAGAATTTGTAACTTCACCTGACTTCTGCAGTGCAGTTATTCTGTTTGCTAGTTCTGGTGGTGAAAACTTAAATCTCTTTAATGGCATATGCAAACATGGATGTGCTACTTCAGTGTGTTAAAGTGTCAGAAAATTTGTTTACATGCTCAGGCTGCTCTAATTAAATGTAAATCTGCTTAAAAAGGATTTAATTAGAGCTGAGCAAGCCTTCCACAGACATTTTAATATCTGTTTAAACTGGCTATATTGCTTTGGTTAGCACATAAATTTGTACTTAAGCTATAAACAGATTACCTCTTTTTAAATTGTCATTTTTAGCTGATGGTATCTGGAAGTGTGTATCCTCTTGTTATAGTTAATCACCCAATAAAAAGTATATTAATTAAAGGTGATGTTTCAGAAGCTTTTAAAATATATTTCATTATATTGTCAGTTCCATGGCTGTTACATGTCACTGGTCAGCTGGGAGAAGTCATTTTGTACTGGATTGTTAGAATTTCTCATCTGCTGGCATTAATATAATTTGATTTTTTTTTTTTCTATCCTGCACGTAGAACTGGATTTACACAATGAACAAGTTCTTGCAGATCTTATACCTTGTGTCTAATAAAAAGTTAAAACTTATTTTACCAGGAGAGTGATCAGATCAAAGGGCTAAAAAATGGCTACAGGAGCAATGTAGGATTTTGAACTTTAAGAATGTGGAAATAAGGAAGAGTGGAAATAAATATTTGGGGGTTTACCTCCATGATTTCTTTGATCAATATTTAGCCTAATGATTTTTATTACATCTGTGCATGATTGCCAAATGCAAAGGCTGTGGCTATAATGGAAGAAATGAGTTCTTTTGACTCCTTATTCACTCCCAGGTGTGAGAAGTGTGTGTGCCTCTGGAGAAAACAACTGCTGCTTATTGGCTGTTATTAAAACTGTTACTCTGTTTTAAGCTAGAGTTCATAGCTGAAATTTACATACTCTCAGCATAACTGTAAAATAAATATGCACACAGTATTGTGAACAAATATCTGTAAAGTTACAGTTTGGGGTTTTTTTTTGTCTGTCAATCAAATTTAACTTGAAGTCTTCTTTGCCACTGAGATAGAAAAGAATCAGTCTCTCTGAAGAGCAGCATGATAAAGAATAAATAAAAATGATGATGGGTCATTGATTCTNAACAGTCCCAACTCCCTCAGTCTCATTGGAGATAAAGCTTGCATCCCTGTGTTAGACTAGAAGAATTTAGGCTTTCTCCTTTACTATAGAGCTAGGAATTCAATTTGTTTAATGTAGAGGACAATCCAT
The DNA here is from genome assembly GCA_013399055.1 of Ramphastos sulfuratus. Classification (NCBI taxonomy): domain Eukaryota; kingdom Metazoa; phylum Chordata; class Aves; order Piciformes; family Ramphastidae; genus Ramphastos; species Ramphastos sulfuratus. Next base: position 83,436 of record WBNM01024535.1, on the reverse strand, counting down.
ACTTCTCTCTTTTCTGTATGGAACAGCTGGGACTTTTTTCTCCCCTCAGTGTTTCCAACTTTCTTTCAGTAACTCAAGCATTAACCACACTTTGGCATTAGAACATAAAAAGGATGTGGCTGCAGTATCACAAAAGGTACACAGGACACTAGTTTCAAAGCTCATGGGCAGTACTTACATATTATTTTGCATACAGTACTAAGAACAATATCTGTTGTTTTTTTTTCATAACCTTCCATGCTTGTGGTTCACCATTCCCCTGGTTCATGTCTTCTCCTTACGTTACATTGTGGGTGGGTTCCCAGCACCCTACCCAGATCTCCTTCATTAAAAGATAAGCCAGTTCTCGTAGTGCATCAGCTGTGGAAACTTCATAATTGTTCCCTTGTTTTGGAATATCATTTCAAAAACTTGAGTGCTGTTCCCCTGTCTTCTCCCTTATTCTCTCCCAAAGCCCAGCCCTTCTTCATAGATCACAGTTTGTAAGCTTATTAATTTTCTTGTCATACTCTCAGCTTGGTCTAATTTTCTGTGTGTCTTTACCTGACTAAAACTTGTCAGAGTATTCCAGGGGAGGATTCTCCTGCGGCTCACTGCTGTCAACAGAGCAGGGACAGTTCGTTCAGCCTCGTTATTGAAACTTTCTCTGTGCTATTGCTGCTCAACCATTGTTTCCCACTCTTCTTTCTTTTTTTTCTTTCTCTCTGGTTTTCCCCCTTTTCTCTCTGGTTTTCCCCCTTTTCTCTCTGGTTTTCCCCCTTTTCTCTCTGGTTTTCCCCCTTTTCTCTCTGGTTTTCCCCCTTTTCTCTCTGGTTTTCCCCCTTTTCTCTCTGGTTTTCCCCCTTTTCTCTCTGGTTTTCCCCCTTATTTTTTCTTTATATATATATATAAAGTTAAAATAAAACTAGGATAGAAGACTAAGATTCAATATTACATTGCCAATGCTAAAAACATTGAGGAAAAAATATTCCAAATAGTAATAAATCCACCAGGTCAAATAAGGTAATGGTTAGTTTTTATTTTTATTTTGATCCTAATTCTCTTGTGTGTATCTGCAAGCAGTCAGGTACAAAGATGTTTCGTATTTTCACTTTGCACTTGTTTTAAGGGTTATTTAGATGTTCTCAGTGACCAAATTGAGTCCTTTTGCTGTATATGCCCAAATTATTCTCTCTTTATCACACGCTATATGAGCCCTTCAATCTGAACTCAAACAACTCTGTATAACTTGCCCTTTCTGCTGAATTAGCTGCTCAAATGTCTCTAAAATATATCCTCCAGACTCTTCAATGGGGTTCAAAAAAGATATATAGTAAAAAATGTTAAGGTTTTTTTTAAAGAACTGACCTTTTCCTTAGCAGAGGTAAGAATCTGTTATCTATATTACACTGCGTTATAGAAAATGCACAGAGTGACTTAAATGTCACCAAAATGTGCTCTTTTTATTTGTGTGGCATGAAGCTAGGATAGCCAGGTCCAGTGGGTAAGAGCCTGATCTGTCAGCTCAGCGCTCACCAGTCCCCTTTCTGCCCATGTGATGCCATCACTTGTTCTGTGTTTGTTCTAATTCTTACTGTTCATGTGCTGAGTTAATTCAGTTTAGCAACCTGCAGAAAACTACCTCAGAAAATTTACCTTTTCCCCCCTCCTCCCTTATGTTGATGGTTAAATAAGTTTAGTGTGCAATCAGGCAGGTGCCAGAGCTAATAGCAGCAGACAGGGTCACACGGTGAGAAGGGGAGGGTTGGCATTACCCTTTTTGCAGCAGCGAACCGCTCAGTCAGCTCTTTTGCAGTATAGAGGCTTAATTAGTGTCTTGAACTTAGATGTCAAATTTGTCATGACAACTAAGCTAGGCAGCCTTAACAGTAGCCTATAGATCACAAGTGTATTTCCTTCTCTTGTTTTTGACTTGGCACCTCTATTCCCCAGTATAAGAAGAGAGGCTTCCGTACTTAACTCTTCAGCATGCTTTTTTTTTCAAAAGGCAACGTGGAGGGAGAAGATCAGATTAGAAAGGTGAAGTCATAGACAAAGTGGAAGTTGGCCATTTTCCCACTGTTCTGCTCTGTAAGACACATAGAACTACTAAAGAGGTGTTGGGTTGATGGTTTGACTCTATCATATTTTCCAACCAAAACAGTTGTATGATTCTAAATATTTCTACCAGTGAATCTAAAGTTTCCTATCAAACCTGTTTTCCAGTGGGAATGATGTTCATTTGCAAAGCATCTGGAAGTACTGCACTTCAAACTTGTGCTAGTAAGTCCTTTTTAACAAAATGTTCCCTCTACAACTCCAGGATTGAGAGTCCGCTGTTGATTTCTGTTGAAGACTCTACTATAAATGGTTCTTAGCTGTGACAAGTATTCTAATCACCATAATAAAATCGAAGTTCTAGGCATACATTACTCCTTTGAAGGATGTTTGAACAATCTGTTAACAGCACTGAAAACTAAGCTTGCTCACTAGGGGGTTGCAAACTGCCAGAGATGTTATTCCTGCAAAATTGTGCTTTAGAAGTCTTTGTTCTGACGTTTTTTTAAGGAAACAAACAAGGTTTTAAGGAAAAGCTAACAGGTTCAAATAGTGCCTTTTGAGTCTCCAAACATTTTCCATGGCTTAGATGTGTTTTAAGATCAGAAAGAATCAAATCTTTTTCATGTTTTGGGAGAATGCCTGGAATGGATTTCTGTTTGTTTTCTTACAGTCATTAGCATTACAGACTGTGCAAGCACACAGTAGCTAAAGCAACACTACATACTGTAATTTCTCTTGGAAAAGCAACTAAAATGTCTAGGAATTGATTTCCAATGTATTTCTTATTTTACTGAATAACTCTTGCTTTGAAAAGTCTCAGCAAAATGTCTTTAGAGATGCTGTTTAGGAAGGAAGGCTCATCTTTGGTGTCATGACTGCATAAGGTTTGAGGGACTGGGTAGCAAGCCTCACAATGTGACCTCTGCTGTATTATCCTGCTTTTATAATCCTTTTACTGTTTCCTTTTGTTTTCTACATTTTTTTTCAATCTCCTTACATTTTGTGACTGAGTTTTACAAGTTTGTGTGTCAAAGTCAGAGGTGTAGGTGAGTTTGACCTATGCAGCTGTGTGCTGCCAGAAGTCATTACCATGCAAGCAGTTATGCTGGGAAAATGGGGTTTGTGCAGTTTCACTTGGGAAGTGAACTGTGACAGGGGCTGCCTACTCTAGCAGAACCAAAACCCTGCAGCTTCCCTGCTGTGGCTGGATTAGTGGTGATATATCTGTGCTGTGCATGATACAGCTGTATGACCAAAATGCTTTTGGTAGGTCAAGTACAGCATCTAAATTGTAAGCTCTTTGTACCAGAAATCATGCCCACCTTACTCCTTCCTCATTGTATCAAAACAGATACTGTTTTTCACCTTAGTAGCCCCTGTACAACCTATGAGTTGCCTACCACTGCCACTAATGCACATGAGATGAAGGAATCCTTACTGCAAAAGCCGAGAGCATGAACTGAAGAAAACAGGATGGTACAACACAGTTTGCTTGCTGAAATACTGCTCTTGCCAGCAATGGATGGTAAAAGTCAAAAGCCCAGTGAAAATAGGATCCTTACTCAGAAGAAACATATCTTATGTTGCAACAGACTTAAATATGTATTCATGACAGGAGGAGGGGCAGAGGGGAGATTGAAACTGGGTATTAGGAAGAAGTTCTTTGAAGTGAGGGTGGTGAGACACTGGCACAGGTTGCCCAGGGAGGTTGTGGCTGCTTCCTCCCTGGAGGTGTTCAAGGCCAGGTTGGATGAGGCCTTGAGCAACCTGTTCTAGTGGGAGGTGTCCCTGCCTATGGTGGGGGTTTGGGACTGGATGAGCTTTGAGGTCCCTTCCAACCTAAACTGTTCTATGATTCTATATATATATGATATCCTCTGGCTGTTTCCCTACATTTATTTGTTATTAATTTTGTTCAAAACCAAGGCAGGTCTCAGTAGCTACTGCATGCATTAATTACAGCTTTCATGGAGCTTCTACCTGCTGCTGAAGTAACCTTTTGAGATTCCTTCAGAACTCATGAGTCTGGGCAGGGTTCTGTTAGGGTATCACCTGGTTCATTTACGGTTTGGAGTTGTTTTAATGGCAGAGAGCATCTTCCATGTTACAAGCAACTATGGAAATGCAGGTACACAATTGTGCCATGAATACCTCTCTGAAACCTCCCAAGTGACATCTGAAAGTCATTCATTGCTATGAAAGTTAAAGGATTACTGGAATCTGACATATTAGACTGCAAGAGTAGTTTATTTGTAATCCCAGGTAAGGTCGTTGTACACAGTTAGTACTGCAGTGTAAAGGGGAAGCAAGAAGAGAACAAACATTTGAAGAGAAAATGCTGAAGTGCTGAGCTGGAATAGCTATATTTGGTGCTTTAATACCAGCTAAATTGTTCTTACTGCTTGCTCTGGGAAAGCTCTCTCAAGGAAGAGGGGGAAAAAAACCAAAACCTAGACAGTATTTGTGTCTTTTACTGCTTAGGCCAGGATTACTGTTCTGGCTAGATTACCATCTGGGATTTTAGATTAAAGCATTGAAAAAACAATACTTCAATTTTCTGATACTGAATTAACGTTATGCAATTCACTCTTCTGTTGACCCTAAGATTGATCTTTAATGTGTTGTGTTAAGTTAGGATGTAAAATAATCATGTAATACATTGATTTATCAAGTAATCCTCCTATTGTGACTTTTATTATTAAATTTTGATTATAGTAATTTTTGTAGTGGCTTATAAAATGTTGATATTTGCTTATTCTAAGTTTTATTAATTCATTAAGTCAAAGCTAATTCGTTACTGCTGATTGCAAAACAGGTCAGTAACATAAAATAATTCAAGCATTAAAGGGAATTATAATCATCCACAAAGGCTACATGCCTGGATTTTTTTAAACAAGGAAGAAACCCCAAACCCTCATTTTAACCACTTTTTCACTTCTAAAGAGAGCATTTTAACTTCACTGATGTCAAGGATCAGTCAGTGTATCTGATGTTCTGTAATGCTGTGTGTGAAAATCCCAGAACTGACAGCTGATTCTTCTCAATGATTTAAGTAGTTGATTGTCATTTTATTAATCCAAAATATTAGACTTTCTAAGGCTGTGATTGAGTTGAACTGCCTCTCTTCTGTCCCCGTGCCACTGTTTTGTTGACTCATCTGAAGCATTCAGGAGATTAGCAGGGCATAATTTTTTACGTCAGAGAAATATCCTGGTTTGACCTTACTGAGAGATTGTTAATGTCTTCTTACTTCAACACAGCACAGCCCCAAAAAATTCCTTTACATGTCTTGCATGCTTCGTCTTCAGGTTTATTGACTTAACTACAGTAAGAACACCTCAAGGTAAAAGATTTCTTCCTCTCTTAATTTTTATAAATGTTAAGATTGCTTTTTCTTTCTTTTTTTCTTTTTTTAGTTTTAGGTAACCCCCCAATCTTTCTGAAAACATTTGAATGCATATCCATAACACTTTCTGCTCTTCCTTGTCATTCTCATGCCATAATTTCTATCAAAATTTAATGTTTTCTGGCTGGCAGTAAGCTTGATTAACTAATGAAAGCCTGTATAGGAGCATCCATGGAGTGGCTGGTAAGGTCATGCAGTGTTGTTGGTCTTCTAAGCTTTTTGAAATGATGCAGTCAGAATAAGCACTTAGAAATTATTTGTTTTATGGAGTTATATCAGTATTTGTCTGAACCATGATTTATACTAATGATGACACAAAAACCAAAATCCACTTATCCCAATCCATTATTCCTGGCATTGCAGTTGATTTGGATTGATGTGTTTACTTGTTGGAACTAGCTCCTGAGTGGGAAGCATCACCCTACATTGAGTTTGACTTTCTTCTTTGCCATCCATTCCTTTTCATTCATTCTCATGTACTGTTCTAGGATGAACATCTCTATTATAAAACATCACAGATGTATAATCCAAAATATATGCAGATACAATCTACTGGTCAATTTGTTATAGATACTGCTGAAGGGATGTTGTGGAGAGGCTGCTGCTGGTCTCTTCTCACAGGCAATTTGAGACAGAACAAGGGGGAATGGCCTCAAGCTGAGACTGGGGAGGTTTACATTGGACATTAGGAAGAAGTTTTTCCTGGAGAGAGTGGTCAGGGACTGGAACGAGCTGCCCAGGGAGGTCATGGAGTCGCCAGCCGAGGATGTGTTTAAGGGTGGTTTGGACGTGGTGCTTAGGGCTGTGGTTGAAGGTGGATATTGTAGAGTAGGGTTCTAGGTTGGACTTGGTGATCCTGAGGGGCTTTCCTCACTTGGGTGTTTTTGTGATCATACCTTCCTCCACTACTAGTTTGCTCCTAACTGCTTTTTAGTGATGTCAAAAAGTTTCCATTTGCCCTTCACAACTCGATGAGCTGAAGTAATTGAGCCACCCCCATCCTGGTCTGCAGGTGATATGAAGGATGTATTTTATTGATATTTAATTAAATTGCAAATGTTATGCTAAACTGTGAAATAGCTGGCAAAAGTTGAATAACTGGATTAAATTATACCCTTGTTTAAAAGCAATACATTAAAAGATTAAGTAATCTGTAGAAAATGTAGTCTTCAACTCTCTTGAAACAATTAACCTATGCTCTGCTGCTTAAAAAAAAAAGAAGAAAAAAGTTTTTAAAATCCCTCAGCAAATATACTGAAATTGGAGGCTCTTGCAACATTAATTTCACACCTTACTAGTTTAGGTTAATGACTTCTGATTATAACAATGAAGATTAAATGGATCTCATTCATTCTGTGATAGTTAAGAGGTAGTATACACTTGCAACACCTGCAAATGACTAAAATTAAATTTTCTATCATTGCATTCAGGGAGGGCTGTAATAACTTCAGTTTATGAAGAAGTTGCTTCTATTTCAGTCTGAGGAACACTGAATTATTTGACTTATTCCTTATTTGGGTGTGTGCCTCAAGAAATCTATTTTTGCAAAAGGCATTTAATGTGACTTTGTTTAGAACTAAATATTTCCAGTTGAAATGTATAGCTCTCAAAAGAAGATGCTGGCTACCACAGAGAATGCTAAAGCCAACTGGAGAAAGAAAGAATATTAGGAAATGGAAGGCAGGAGAGCTCCGGTATCACATAATTCATTTTATGGACTTTAGCAAAAATGTGGAAAAATATTATTTTTTCCAGTTGTAAAATAGAGAGTAATCAGGTTTGCATCCAGAATTATTTTATTTTCTAAGATTAGAAACAAAAACAACACCACAAATTTAAAAAGTCAACTTGTAAGTGGAACAGGGCGAAGTGAAATAACTTCTGCAACTGCCCTCATTCAGCCCTTCTGTGTCAAAAGCCTAGGCTCAATTTCTGTAGCTATTGTTCCCCAAATAAGTTAATAATTTATATATTACTCAAAGAATCCTCAAACCATAACTTTAATCGAAATATCCAGGGTAAAAGTTTTGCTAAAACTTTAATTAAAAAAAAAAAAAAAAAGTAGCAAGTGCATTGCTCTTGCAGAAAGCCAATGTTCTGTTTCTAAATGATGCTATAACTGAGGGAATTGCAATTTCATTGTTGTAATTGTACATTTTAGGTTGTTATAAAATGTCCCATGTTTAATTTCAGACTTAGCTCTCTGGTAACTGGAGTGATTTACTTTTTTGCCCTGTTGTTAAGTCCTCTGAGCATTTGTGGGCTCACTTAACAGCTGATATCATTGAGGTACTCTGCACGCATACAGACAAACACCTAGCAGCAACAACAGCAAAAAAAAGTGTTTTGGTTTTTTTTAATTCTAAACTAGAGTCCTTTTTTCAAGATGTCTGTTCAGACCCAAAAGCTGAGCTCTTCTGAAAACATTCTCCTTGATGCTGTCTGTATCTGGAGAAGAAAAAAAAGTGTGGGACTCCAAATAGCTTATGGAAATAAAGTTTCAAATCTCAATAGTGTACAAATTTGGGCTGTACCGTACAGGGGGAGATGAGAAGTCTGTCTCTCTTTCTGTGTTAAATTATTCCAGTTCTTATCTTACTTTGTGTGCTAACCATGAGATGTCTGGATATGCTTAAGAGTAGCTCTAAAAATACCAAACTGCTGTGTTGATATATCTAGCAGTCACTTTTTTAAAACAAATACCAATATATGAAAGAAGCCAAATTAATCTTGGCAGAAATGAGGTTAATTTCTTATTGCAAATTCAGTCACTTCAAGTAAGAAGTACTTCATCTTCTGTTCTCTAGTTCCATACTCTCTTACAAAAGATTTAAATGACCTTCCTAATGGTCCTTTTAGGTATTTTTATGAAATTATGAAATTGCAGCTGCATGATGTGGCATTTAGACAGCGGCTGACATAACTGAAACTGCAGGAGTGGGTGAGGAAAGGTCAGTATTAACTAATCCAGCAAGAGACCTGCCCCCAGCACAGGAAGGACATGGAACTGTTGGAGTGGGTGCAGAGGAGGCGACAAAGATGATCAGAGGGCTGGAGCAGCTCTCCTGTGAAGACAGACTGAGAGAGTTGGGGCTCTTCAGCCTGGAGAAGAGAAGGCTTCGAGGAGACCTTAGAGTAGCCTTCCAGTATCTGAAGGGGCCTACAGGAGGCTGGGGAGGGACTATTGACAAGGTCTTGCAATGACAGGACAAGGGGCAATGGGTTTAAACTGGCAGAGGGGAGATTGAAACTGGATGTTAGGAGGAAGTTGTTTGCAGTGAGGGTGGTGAGGCACTGGCACAGGTTGCCCAGGGAGGTTGTGGCTGCTCCCTCCCTGGAGGTGTTCAAGGCCAGGTTGGATGAGGCCTTAAGTAACCTGTGCTAGTGGGAGGTGTCCCTGCCTATGGCAGGGGGTTGAAACTGGATGATCCTTGAGGTCCCTTCCAACCTTACCATTCTATGACAGGTTGGTTAATCTGTGTAAAACTCAGCTTCTAAACATATCTTATTTATGGTCTCTGCCTGTCTTCTTAGGTACGGACCAGATACGTAGGGATAAGTGCACAAAAATGTTATTTATTGTAATGATTATATAGAAGGTTTACAGACCTCACGTTTATCTAGCAATGTCTCCTTTCAAGACTCTGCTTCTTAGCTTTTTCTTGTTTGTATTTTTTTAATTGATTTTTAAAGGCCTTGCATCTTCAGTAAGCTGTTTTTCATAAGCAAGCTCTATCTGCTATTTAATCTGCTGCAACAGGAACAGTTGCAGGTTCAGGGCCAGATATGACAGCTTTTCTTCTAACTATCCTCTTGCTGTTTATCCTGTGTAGGTTTGCAAAATGGAAACCTCAAAAAGAAGTAGGATTTGTTCAAATGCTTCATCTAGAATAAGTGCTTACCTTCAGATTTGTGACTACATAGGAAAGAGCTATATTTAAAGATTACTGTAAATGCTATATTGAAATTTTAGTGACTGTAATTTATAAATTTCTCTCTGTGGAAATGTGTTCAGAGAAGAACATTGTCATCATTCTTCACATGCCTTTTATTGACTGTAACAAGGCTCTTAGGAACATCTAATCAGACACAGTCAATAAGCTGTACTTGAAGGTTTGTTGTTATGCATTGACAGAATGCTCATTTATTTAGCTGCTCTCTGTCTCTAAATGTGACACGTGGGCTGGATGTTTTTCTTGCCTGGAAAACACAGCCCTTGCGTTGGGCCAGATGGTTAACTGGCAACCTGCTGCACCCATACACAGGACTTGAGGGCAGAAGTGGTTTCTTCTTCATGTAGCTCATTAAATTCCTGCTTTGTGGGAGATGAAACTGCTGGGAGTTGGTGATTTAAAAAAAAAAAAAAAAAAGTCAGATGCGTACAGTTATGCCTTATTCCAAACTTTCTTGTGGTAAGCACAAGAAAAAAGACAGAAGAGTTAAGGTAGAATCATAGAATGGTAAGGTTGGAAGGGACCTCAAGGATCATCTAGTTCCAACCCCCTGCCATAGGCAGGGACACCTCCCACTAGTACAGGTCACTCAAGGCCTCCTCCAACCTGGCCTTGAACACCTCCAGGGAGGGAGCAGCCACAACCTCCCTGGGCATCCTGTTCCAGTGCCTCACCACCCTCACTGCAAAGAACTTCTTCCTAACATCCAGTCTAAATCTCCCCTCTGCCAGTTTAGACCCATTGCCCCTTGTCCTGTCATTACAAGACCTTGTAAATAGTCCCTCCCCAGCCTTCCTGTAGGCCCCCTTCAGATACCGGAAGGCTATTATAAGGTCTTCTGGAAACCTTCTCTTCTGCAGGCTGCAGAGCCCCAACTCTTGCAGCCTGTCCTCAGAGCAGAGCTGCTGCAGCTCTCTGATCGTCTTCGTGGCCCTCCTCTGGACCACAAAGGTAGGCTGGATTGCATTTCATTCCCTGAGTTTCTCCCTGAATGGGATAACTGTGTGTTGTGCATTACATCTGAGCTGCTTGGGAAAAAAAATAAAATATTTGCTGATGTCACTAGTAGGTGACAGAAGCTGAAATGCATAACCCTACAAACACTAGACAGAGGTGATTATCCTCTCCTTCGGTTAACCAGCAGTTTTAAAATAGTAATAATCTCTAAATGTGGCTATTTGCTTGCCCTGGTGTTTTACTGCATCCAAGGAATAAATCATCCAATTCAAATACTAGACCTCAGTGGGATAAATTGCTGCAGAGCAATATGAATTTCTTTTAACACCAGTTTTTGTGGTTTGTCCTTTTGTTTTTGCCAGTAACTGAGGGTTTTTTCCATCAATGAAATACTGTGTGTTCCAGTTTTGATGTTATTCCAAAACATAGTTCAATAAGATCTGCTGAGGATTACTGAGGCTCCATCTGTTCTCACCATGAATAGGAAATAGTGCAGATGATGGTGAGCAGATGTACCCCACCTATTACACTCATGCTCAAAAACACTGAAATACTGGATTGAAGAGGCAAAACCATTTCAGTTCTGCATAATTTTCTGCTGTATTTGCCAGACTTTATGTATGTGTCTGACAGTCAAGCATATCAAAATTGTTTTAAGAGTCTCCAAAACGTGGTCTGATTTTTCTCTTCAAATTAGCATTGTTCACATCCCAGGGCAGAAGCCAGTTTCACATCCAATCCAGAGCAATATATGGTATTTTAGTGACTTAGTGCCTCTGAATTCATGCTCACACTTTCTTTTTCTCTGACCTAACAAATTTTGAGGGAGATTGTTTACTTTGAATTTTATTTTTGTTTTTTAGACTCCAGAAAGGAAGGTAAACACCAACCAGTCATCTTAGAAATTCATATGTCAGTGTGGTAGCTGATCTAAAAAAAGATCCTCACTTTGCCTTGGATACAGGAAGGGTTTGACTGAAGGTCTCTCCCTGTCTGATGAATATCTTAAGCTGTAGCATTGGAGACACAAGAGAGATGAGGTCCACCCTAGATTCAGAAATGTAGCACCACAGTTGAGCAGCATTATTAGGCACTTTAATTACATGTATTACATTGATTGTTTTAGTTTGATTTTACACAGTACTCAAATTAAGGTAGATTTGACAGAAGTGCACAGTGGCATAGGCACATGGCCGCGATGTGGCTGGCCACACAGCAGCAAGAGCTGGCACATGGAGCAGGGCTGCTTCTCTCTGCTAGCCTGAGCTGGGGAGGCCCTGATGCCCAATGTGTGCTACAGTCTGTGGGCTTGTGTGTGGTACTGCAGCTTCTCTTCCACTCCTGGGCCATGCAGCTCCCATCTCTGAAGCCCTCAGAGGCTGAGCTGTTGCCCTGCCTGAGGTAAGAGGTGAGGATGGCTTCGAAGGATTGGTATTCCTGTGGACTTGGTAAGACTGCTGGACTGAACTCCTGCGGCTCTAGAGCTGGAGTGGTGACTGTCAGGCAGTTTGGCCTCTTATGTCCAGGGATCAGAGCCTGTGACAGCTCTTTTTAGTTTATGACACTTTGCTCATCAGGTTGGAGATTGAGAGATTAATTCAGAGTGGCAGAGCTGTAACAAACAGACAACCAGGGAGATGGAGAACCTCTTTTACAGAGGAGGATGGAAGAAGCTGACTCACATAGCATGGCAAAACAGAAAGCTGGAGTGAGATACGATCAAGAGGGTGTTAAAATGTGGCTAAGATAGATTACTAAGCTAGCACAAGTAATAGGTTAAACTGTGAGTCAGTTTATGGTGCAAACTGCTGAACCCCCAAGAATTTTCCAATAAGAGCAGAAAGAGGAAAAAAATTTCTGAAATTTTGAGAAGGAAGAGTGAATTTGGTATAGCCAAGCATTGTTCTTGGAAGTCTTACAGTAATATACTCTCTGAGGAGAGCAGAGCAAAGGGGCAGAATCCCCTCCCTTGCCCTGCTGCCCACACTGCTCTTGCTGCAGCCCAGGACTCGATTGCTGTCTGGGCTGCACTCACACTGCAGGCTCCTGTTGAGCTTTTCATCACCCCAGACCCCAAGGTCCTTTTCCTCAGGGCTGCTCTCAGCCATTCACCACCCAGCCTGGAGCTGTGCTTGGGATTGTGCCTACCCAGGTGCAGGACCTTAAACTTGGCCTTCTTATACAGTGCATGACTTCTTCCTACCAGAGAGTTCTCAGCAGTGACCTTCTAATTATTTTGCTAATATATTGTAAGTAATTGGATCCTGACTGCCTGTTTATCACAGTGAATCTCAAAAGTGTGTTTATGAGGATTACTTTATTTTTTTTAATATCTGGCTTGTTACTGAGGTTCACTGCCAGGACAGTCTAGAGTTTTGACATGGATTTGTGAGTCTGCTGATACGTCATAAAGAGCAAGAGAGATTTGTTGTCATCATTAACACCTTGTCATGCTAAAGGTTAGACTGTTCTTTCACATCAGTTATAGGACCCTATAGCTAGAAAGCAGCTGCTGAAGCTCTCTTTTCACCTGATACTGTGAATCGTGACAAAACTATCCCATCATGTGCAATTTCTTAAAAGGGTTTCCATTCTGGTTTAGTGTAATCCATTCAGATTTATTTGCAGCTTTCTGCATTACTGGCCACAATGTTGTTGATTTGATTTCTTTTACTTACCAACCTGTGTGGCAAAGCACTGCTTGCATTCTACAGTTCTCTGTCTGCAGCCCTCCCCAGCAGCAAGTTGTCTTTTCCAATCATCCTTCACCAAAAGACTGGCACAAAATTAAATGCACTTGGTCTAAGCTAACATTGGGAGAATGCTACTGGATTCTTGACAGCATTTCAGAAATATTTCTTTGGAATATTTTTTCATCTTTTTTGTTTTAAATAAGAAATAGTGGTCTAAATGATGACACACTGATCATAATTGTTATGCAATATTAACCAAAGATGCACTATCAGAAAACACTGTAACTGAGCTGATTAGAGTCCAGTTATGTAGAGCAGAACAGAGGTATTTGCATGTGGTTTTTCTCTTGTTCTAGTGGGAAAAAAATGTAGTTTCAAGTTCTTTATGAATCTGACAGTCCTCTCCCCCCAGTTCTGGCTGTTTCATAAATATTTTATTTCTTGCTACTAAGATTTCATCACATCTCTTACAGATGTTCCCTGGTCAGACAAATAGTTTCTGTTTGTAACTGTTTCTACAAACCATATAAATTATGCAATACACCAGGAGGAATCTATTCTTATCTAACATGAAAATATGAATTTTAAGATGCATTCCACAGCATGCACAGCAAAATTCCACAGTGAAATCAAGGTTTAGTTATGGAATAGGACTAACAAATAATGTAGTTGATTAATAATAGTGCAAGTTATATTCTTTAAGTGGAATGTTAACAAGTGATCTATGCTTTAACAGCTAAAAAATCATTTCAGAGTCAGCTGATGCACTTCTGCATTGTCATTTGAACTGTTAATGTCATGTTGGAAGGTATTAATTTAATGCTACTATAATTCTCACTTACTGTAGGTTTGTCCATATCTGGAGATACAAACTGGATTGCAAATTCATAGTATTTAAATGAACGAGATATCAACTGATAATTAAAAGCTAATTTACACAGCACATGTAAGCATGCAATAGAAAAATAAGCTCCAGTATTGCTGAGCAAAATACTTTGCTGATTTGGTTTAAGTTGGATATAAGAAACTTCTTCACTGAAAGGGTTCTCAAACACTGGAGTGGGCTCCCCAGGGAGGCAGCTGAATCTCCATCCCTGGAGGTGTTTGAAAGAGTTGGTGAGGGACATGATTTAGCCCCAGACTTGGTAGTGTTAGAGAATGGTTGGACTTTGATCTTAAAGGTCTTTTCCAAGAAAAACAATTCTGTGATTCTATGAAATGAAAAGTATTGTTTGGTTGGGTGATTGATTTGTAAAACAAATTGTGTTGATGGGCACAGTCTTTGGAGCAACTGAAAACATGAATGGAGTTGAAACAATAGCAAAGCTATCACTGCTATCTCTGTAGCCAGGAATTCATCCACTTTGAAGATGTTCTTTGAGATACTCTCAAAAATGAAAGAAGGAAACAAATGTTCTCAGAGTTGGGTTGCTCATACATTTTTTACACTTCAAGTTAAAGTTACTTTTTGCTCTTTGCTGTCTTATCTCCTTTAATGACATTTTCACCATCTTAAACACATCTTAGCACCCTCCTCAGTTTTGAGGACACGAAGCAGATGAGTCATGAGGCACCGAGTGAGAGGTTGGTGATGAGAACACTGGAACAGCCTTTGAACCAAAAGCTGTGTTTGAAAACTTTGATTGTTGTAAGGAACAGCATGTCAAACATGCGCTACTTTCCTTCAAAACAGTGCCAAGAACAGAGATCTTGCTTCTCTGCCTCTGTTACCCAGCATCAAACTTTGCAAAAGAAGAATGATCCATAAAGGCAGGATATGTCTGTGGTGGGAATGCAAAGATTTATGAATGTGAACATCAGTTTACTGTAAGAGATAATAAACTCTCTTGTAGCAGAGGATTTTTAATGATAAAATGGAGCTAAAGAGCTGCAAAAAGTTTTCAAACATAATTTATTGATGCCTGTCATTTTTCACTTGAGGAACGTTACCTATTCTCAGGGATGTTTCACTCACTGCTAATTGGGTTTGATATGGAATTTTACAGTGGGAAGTAATGCATTATTTAAAACATATTAATATTTCTTAAACTGCTTTTTCCTACTGTACAAGAGGTGTTCAAGGCCAGGTTGGACGAGGCCTTGAGTAACCTGTACTAGTGGGAGGTGTCCCTGCTGATGGCAGGGGATTGGAACTAGATGATCCTTGAGGTCCCTTCCAACCTTACCATTCTATGATTCTAAGAGAAGGAAAGAAAGCTTTTAAAAAGTGTATTATTATTATTTATGAAAATCATAGCTATAATGCAGCAGCAGGAAAGCCTGCAGTTGTGTATGAAAGGAGATGCTACTGCTAAAACAGCTGGGGTCACTGCACTCTACTATATGTGAATTAATAATGTTTGAAAGTGCCCTGCAATTATAACAGTAAAAATCTAGAGAAATGGAAAAGGGTATTTGAAACTTTGCACAGCTCCAAGTCAGTTCAGTATTCATACAATGGGTGGTCAGGGCAGGATTTTTCTCAGCAATGCTGTGATCAAGTTTCCATTCTGTATTTGTTCAGTTAGGTGCATGTTGAAATTTAGGGCAGTTTCACACTATGCTTGCTGGAATGCATGGATGACTTGGGAAAAAAAGCCTCTGATTCATTACAGCAAGTAATCTTTCCCACTGTATTGATCATGCTGGATTCTGTGCTTAAATAACTTTGCTAGAGAAAAGAAATAATAGCCTAATAAAACATGCCAGGATGCACACTGAATGTGCTTGGAAATTAAATCCTAATGACTCAAAATTCCAGCTGATTAGACAATTGTCTCTTGACTGTGCTTTTGTATCTATCAGCAGCTGTGCCCAGACTTCTGCAAGAATGTTGGTTGAAAGTCAAGGAAGTCAAGTTGAATCCAGCTTTACTTGAATCCAAGACAGAAGCTATATCAATATTAACAAGTAATGCAATCAGAAATAACTTGGTGAACCTCAGTATCTTTTTTTTTTTTTCCCCTGCTGGAAAGCCAGTAAGAAATCAATCTAATACATATAAATCCTATGGATAGCTTCCTCTTTTCTTTTGCTTTTATATTTGAAAAAAATATAAAAAATTGCAATACATCACCCAAGGAGATTTTAAAAATATACAGATCTTTGTATGTTTTCTTCAGATATTGTGGATATTTTATATTCACCTGGAAAACAGAAAAACACAACCTTTGAGAGAATAGGTTGACTAGATCATTAGAAGGTACCTAATTCAAAATGCTTGCTCATTTTTATGGAGAATAACTGGAATGTAAGCCTGGATTTCAGTTATAGCAGTATGAATTTCTTTGACTTGACACATCCCTCAGTGCTGTTTTGGTGGGTTTTTTTGCAGCACTCCTGAAGGTAGTTTTCTCTTTGTGAATGTGCTGCTGATGTTCTCTTCCTCAACTGTGCATTGCTTTTGGCTCATTGGTATAGCGTTGTTTGTTTGTGGGTATACTTTAGTAATGATACTAAATGACAAATAATGAACTTTTATATTCTATTTCTGCTATTTAAACAGAAGTTTGCAATGCCCAAACCACACCAGATAATTTCTATTAGTGCTGCTGTTTTCCTTTTTCCTTCCTATGAATTCGATTTTCCTTTTATTCTTTTTTGCATTTTCTATTTGCCTTCAGTCTTCTGTTACTGCCTGCCTGATTCACTCTCCCCAAGTATTAGCAATACAATTGTAAACCTGAAGCTAGTATTTCCTAATTTGTATTTAACAGCTGAAACAGCATAGCCTCAAAGGATCCATTGACTATAACCTTACTATGCTATTCTGTGTGTAAGAATAGAAGAGAGGGAAAATGTGGTTCTTTTTCCTATCGGTTATCTTGGTGATCGTTAGCAGAAATACCATTCCCAGCACTAGCATTCAGCACAGCTTGCTACATACAAAAGTAGCTTTCCTTATGAGCAGGTGGCAATACTGATCAAAACTAATTTGCAGTTGCAGTACTTAACCTAGCAGAATATATGGGATGGAAATGGTATAATAGTATGACATTGCTGCACTGCAAGCCACCTTAGTGGAAATTCACATGTATAAAGTAAGATGTAAAGCCATACTTCAGTTTCTCTTAGTTTGCTTTATTAATTTGAAATAAACTAGATGAGGGTAGAGCTGCTTGGAATTCTGTTACTTCATTAAAGACACTCCAGAATCTCAGCAAAAAAAAATATTCCTTACTTCTATTTCATATAGGAGTAGTTCATGCTCTGTACTCCTGTCTCCTCTGTACAGGTGTGTGGACACAAGCCAGAGCACTGCCAAACAAAATATGGCTGAGAAGCTAACTTTTGTTAGCTGCCTTTTTAGGCAGATTGATTCTTCCTTGCTGCAAACACACCTTAAGGAAAAAGCAGACTTAATGTTCTAGGAGGGTCAGTACTTGTTCTCCCTGGCAAAGGAGTGAATGCTGGAGTCAGAAGTTATTCAGGAAAAAATGGTAGCATGTTACCAGGGGAGGGCTGTGGGGGATACTGAATTTCACCAAGGGCTTCTTTGAAGGCCCTTCCTTTGCACTGCTAGCAAGCATTGGTGACTCACTGTTAACTATATAAGGCCACAGATGTACACTTGGAGTTGAACTAGGCTGGTTAAGTATTAGATTTGGGGGCTTGGTGGGCTAGTTCTCTGGAGCAGCAGCTTACTAATTCTGATAACTCAGAAGCAAGGGCTCAGTTTTAATTGTTTTTTACTTCAAGATTTTAATCAAGTGTCCATCACTGCAGCTACTGAGAAAGGAGCAGTGGCAATTGGAAAGGGAGGGGTATGCTTCAGTCAGGTTTTGTAATTCCAGAAGGGTCAGCACTACCACTTCTTTTAAAAATAAAGGTAGGGTCAGCACCACTACTCTTTTTAAAAATAAAGGTAGGATCACCAAGTATGCTAAAGTTGTGTGGTCTTCTTTGTTTGAGCTAATCCTCCAGAGATTTACACAGCTTAACTACTTGAATCTGGTTTTCTAACTCACTTCTCTTGGTTTTTTTCTTTTCCTTCAGTCTACTTTTGTAAAGCATAATTGGTTTGTCTTTGCTAAGCACCTAACTGAACCACAGAATTAAACAAAGCAGAAGCAGAACCGTTGGTGTGTCAGCAGTGGTATCTAGTGAGGCTGATGTGTCGACAGCAGTGCAGAATTGGAAACCAAAGTGTTTTTATCTGTTAGAAAAAGGTTTTAATTGGGGGGTATCATGATCTGCTAACAGATTAAAAAAACAGTGGTGGCAGAAGGAAGAAGCAACTGATCAGCAAGTACAATGAAGATACCTTTTCCATTAAATTTAGAAGCAGATTGGTACTTGCTATTCATTATAAATTAGTTGGGAACTTGAGGGTGGAAATAAAAGAGATTTAACAAATATAGATAGCTACTTTTATAATACACTGCTGGAGGCACAGCTAGAATGATTACAGCTGTGTGAGAAAGCCTGCTCTTAGTTCTCAAGGCAAATGAAAACAACAGATAAAAGATGTCAGATTGATGGAAGTGGTGTGATATTTCATGGACATAAGTTCCTGAGATATTTCAGTGCAACAACTTTATAAATTCTTTGGGTCTTATTTCCAGTTGGCTAGTATTCCAAAAATGAAAAATATATTATTAATTTGTCTGCAGCAGTGTGTGCAAACAGATTGCCAGTGATGCACAAGTGTTTCGTGTTCATCTTCCAAGCATAGCTGTTGCTTACTAAGTCTTAGATCTCTCTTCTCAATCGTTGTAGCATGTTTACTTGTACATTTAAGCATATCATGAAGTAGAAAGTCTTTTCCTTGACCATCCTATTAAAGTTATCAGTATTCTTCATCTGCTGATGTAGATGATGTATGTATATTTTTTTTTTTTTAACTTACTAGTGTGACTGCAATGTAGCCTTGGAAGTGAGTAAGAGCAACAGCCTCCAGGCAAGTGCAGCTGTCAGGTGAAAGTGTGATTCTGTCAGCTCTTTCTCAAACAGCTTTGTGGCCACTTGCAGCTCCTACAGCAGCTCCTGCTCTCCAAGGAGCTGGCTTTCAGCACAGGCAGATGTGCTCCTGGAGTTGTATGGATACTCAGACATGTTTTCTGGTGAATGCATCCCCAGATGACAGTCAAGAATGTGAGTCCTCACTATGGAGTGACTCAGAAAAAGAACTGTTTTTAATGGGGCCTTGAGCAGCAACAGAGCTTTGAACAAGCTGGGCAAGAGATTGTTCATGCAGTGGCTCTTGAGCCAGTTTGGGTAGGTCAAAGTGTGAAAAATGTGGCTTTACTCTGCACCTGGGGAAACAGCTCTAGCTGGAACCCTTGATAAAAGACATGAGAGGAGTCCTGAGGTCAACCACTAGGGTTTTGGAATTGAGGATACAGAGGTTTGGAAGCTTCCTACACTCCACTGAGAGATATTGGCAGCATACAGAGGACTTGGAGTTGCCTTGAAAGTAATTGGTAGTGAATCACAGCACTTTCTGACACCCTGATTGCTGGTGTTGAGCTGGATGTTTAAAGAGAAGACTCCCACATCGTGCAACTGGTGCTACCTCTGGAGTGGGTGAGTCACACTGAACAATCAGTGGGCTCAAAGGATATCCCAGCCAGGAGTTTTGGACTGGTCAGAAGGCAAGGACTTTGGGAACATCACCAAAAAAACCCCACAACCACCAGCACATGAACTTGAAAAGCTTTTCTTAACATTGACTGTTCTCTTACTGCTGTATTTGTGTCTTTTTGTACATCAGGTCATGGTTCTGGCTGAGAAATTATTCTCATTTCTTTTACTGCTGGGCAGCTGATAGGTCAGTGCACAAAATTAAAGTAATAATATAAGGTGAAAGCTAGACTCACTCAGTGTGTGAGCCAGTTCTGAACTGAAAAGAGTATACTGTACCAAATCACTGGGGTCACTGACCAGCAATTGCTGTGTAGAGCAGCATGCAGCTATTCCTTTTTTCAGTCTCTTTATTCCGTGCAGAACAGCTCTTGATGTATTTGAAAATGTTTTAGATTGCCTTAAAGCCTTAGACATTTATTCCCTGTAGTGTAGTGGTGCCTTTTTTTTTTCTTTTTTTTTTTTTTCCCCTTTCTTTTCACTTTTTCCTTCAGGAAAGCTGCATTGCACAGGTAGTTGAACCAATCTTTAATACTGTGGGTAGCCTGCAGCTAGGTACCAGAGGGTGTCTGGCACCATCCTTTTGCTCTTCTCAGAAGTGGGCTGAAATTGCCCTTCCTATCAAATACTGAGAGCTTCTATGCAGCCTTGCTGCTGTCAGCACAGAGCATGGCAGAGGGGAGATTTAGACTGGATGTCAGGAGAAAGTGCTTTACAGTGAGGGTGGTGAGACACTGGCACAGGTTGCCCAGGGAGGTTGTGGCTACTTCCTCCCTGGAGGTGTTCAAGGCCGGATTGGATGAGGCCTTGAGTAACCTGTGCTAGTGGGAGGTGTCCCTGCCTATGGCAGGGGGTTGGAACTGGATGATCCTTGAGGTCCCTTCCAACCTTACCATTCTATGATTCTATGCTCTGATCATACTGATTTAGCCACCAGAAAGCTTGGAAATGCAAAAGCAAGCTGAACACCATTCTACCACACCTAGAGTATGTTCATTTTATTTTCACTGGAGATTAAAAGTTGCAGGCAGGCTGAAGCAGTTGGGACTGTTCTTTTGCTTTTTTGTGTCCTGCTTTTTTGAAACTTGCCTTTTGCTGGGATGTGTTCCCCAAGAGTGTAAAACCACCTGAGTTTTGTGTCAGCCCATCATTTTATTCCTAACCTTCCTCAGAGGCATCCTGTTTAAGCAGTACCTTGAGAAAAAGAAGCCAATAGCTTGAATTTTATTTTTTAATTAAACTCTGAAGCAATAGATATATGTTTCTTAAAATTAGGGATGCTTGGCTTTGGTGAGGCCACACCTTGAGTGTTGCGTTCAGTTTTGGGCACTTCAATACAGGAGAGATGTGGAGGTGCTGGAGTAGGTCCAGAGGAGGGCAACAAAATTGAGGAAGGGCCTGGGGAATAAATTTTATGAGGAGTGACTGAGGGAGCTGGGAATGATTAGTTGAGGCTGAGGGGAGACCTTATTGCTGCCTACAGCTACCTGAAGGGACATCGTGGAGAGGCTGCTGCTGGTCTCTTCTTACAGGTAGTTGAAGACAGAACAAGGGGGGATGACTTCAAGCTGAGACTGGAGAGGTTTAGATTGGACATTAGGAAAAAGTTTTTCCAGAGAGAGTGATTAGGGACTGGAATGAGCTGCCCAGGGAGGTGGTGGAGTCACTCAACCTGGATGTGTTTAAGGGTTGTTAGGATGTGTTGCTTAGGGCTATGGTTTAAGGTGAATGTTGTAGAGTAGCGTTCTAGGTTGGACTTGGTGATCCTGAGGATCTTTTCCAACCTGGATGTTTCTGTGTGATTCTGTGTTCTGTTAGCTTGCAACTCAGAGCAGCTACCACACCTATCTCTTTTAGTGTGCTAGACAGCATAATGCATAAGGAAACAAAATGTACTAGACTTCAGTCCACCAAGAGAATTTCCCAGCTGGCTGAACACTGTATAATCTAAACTTGTTCCTGCAGCCAGGATCCCAATCAGAAAATGTAAGGAATATCTTTCAAAAGTACTAGTCCTATAAACACATCTTGTGTGCTTATGTTAAGAAATATAAATTGAGATCAGTCATAAAACATATTTTACAAAGATGAGATTGGATGGAGCTGTGTTTTTGTGGCACTCATGAGCGTATGGGCTGTGTGTCTTGTTGAATCCCACAAAGTAAGGAATGCTGTTGTTGCTTGCCTACTGCTTTTCCTTGTATATATCTGGTATGACAGCAAATTCTGGCTTTGTCTTGTATCTCTCTGCTGGCTATGTCAGTTAAAACCCACCAAGGATTTGTTGCCTTGTTTGCCTGCTCTTTCATCATGAGTCTGGCTTTTGTTCTCCTGAACCTCCACAGGATTGCTTGTCTTGGACTGCAACTGTGAGATCAGTACCTAAACGTGGAATGAACACTGTCTGCAAAGTATTTTGAGGACAAAATATTTTTTCTTGGGTTTTGGGGTTTGTTTTTTGTTTGTTTTTATTTTTGTTTGTTGGTTTTTTTTTTCCTGGAGGGTGGTGTCTGACTTAATCTGCGAAACCTTGCACAGTAGCAGAGAAGCAGCAAAATAAGTGCAGAAGGGACAACATGCTAGGGACAGCAACCAACTGTCAGACCTGTTCAGGCAGCCTTGGAACAGACTAATTATTCTCCAGTGTACCATAAAGTTGTTTCAGTGAGAGACTGCCTGTGTTACTGTCACTATTAGCAAAGAAAGGTCTTTAAGTCTGAAAACAAGCATTGCCAAAACGTGCATCAGTTGCAGCAAGGGAATGGGCTGAAGTCTTGGTGCACACTTGGGATTCCTAAACTGGAATACAAGTTCCTGTAAGCTAAGGGCATACATGGACATTTGATGCTGAGAGGGAATTTATTTGCTTTTGAGTGATAAACAAGACAAGATTTTATTAAATATTTAATATTGTTTTAATGAGAGGAGGATGTTAGTGAAATGCTAAGGCTATGGCTGTCTGTCTCATCATACAATCTTGCTTGTGACTCTACCCAAAAACTAGTTACTATTTTTTTTCCATAAAAGTGTTTTGCCTAATTAAAGTGAGTTCAGAAAAGAGCAGCATGATTGGAGAGCTAGGGAAATGGCTTCTGAGATGATTAGAGAAATTAAAATTCATAGCCTGGTACATGGATGATTATTGGGTGGAAATGATTCCTGAAGTATTAATGGCAGCAAAAATATTCTTAGTCTTAAAAATGGCTGAAGATGGCTTTAAAGTGGCTGGAAAGTCCAGCCAGCTCAAAATCATTTTTGCTTAGTAGGAGGAAAACATGGAAGTGTCTCACTTACAGAATTTGGGTATGGTGTTATGCATGTCAGGAACCATATGGAAAAATGTCTCATGCCCACAATGGGATATCTGCTTTACCTAAGCTGTAATCATGGAGATTATAGAAGCTGAGGTGCACTCTGCAGAGCTACTGAAGGTGTAGATTTGATCCCTGCAATAGCCTAAGACAATCAAAAGTAGTGTCTAAAGTTCTGTTGAATGTTCAAGATAGACTGCTTCTGTATTTTGTTTCTTCCCTCATTTTAGCATCTACAAGGACCTTGTGGTGCTGCTATGAGTTGGACATTTTAATGCTTCCTGAGGGAAGAGCCATAACCTTCCTTTTCTTACTTAGTGATGTTGTTTCCTTCAGAGCTGGGTTTTATACTGTTGCTTTGCACAGTACTAAAACAGCAGAGTTGTTGCAGCAGAAAATTTTTCATTGTGTTGAACGGATCCTCAGATATCAGTGTAGGCTTCTACACAGGGATAGGGCTGTAAGGCAAGAAAAAAAAACTGTATTAGGAGCTTCAAAACACCAAGTTATGCTGTTATTTCCAACCCCTTCACCATAACTTTTGTTCTCTTGGGAAAGTGTGAGAGTCTAGCTCACAAAACCTTTGTGTTTCTTGAACTCTTAGTACTCTGCCTAACGTGGTTTTGATGGAGGAATTAGAAGGCTTGAGAAGCCTCTGAGGTTACCACTGTAGGGAAAGCTCTGAATGGAGGGGGGAGGGGGGGAAGGAAAGTTCTTTTTCCTTTCGTTGTGGGGACTGTATGCATTTGTGTCCCTGTAACCTTGTTCATTTTCCTTTGTTGCTACTCCTGCCATTTCTCAGCAGTAAAGCATTCACTCTGGCTGAGTTTCAGGCCCTACATTGGAAAAAACACTGTATCAGTGTCCAGAAACAAGAAGACATATGGTCCTGAAAAGTTTATTTTCAGGTGTACTTGGAATCATATTTAACCCTCAAATTATTGCCAATAAGAATTAATCATATTTTATAATATGAAAAAAACTATATCCTCTGAAAAATCTTCTGCCTAGGAAAGGAAGTTAAAAAATAGAACCACTTGAGAGAGTCCAGCACAGAGCCACAAAGATGATGAAGGGAATGGAATATCTCTCTTATGAGGAGAGCCTGAGGGAGGTGGGGCTCTGTTGCTTGGAGAAGAGGAGACTGAGAGGTGACCTCATCAATGTTTATGACATGTAAAGGTGAGTGCCAGGAGGCTGGAGCCAGGCTCTGCTGGGTGATGCCCAATGACAGGACGAGGGGCAATGGGTGGAAGCTGAGGCATAGGAAGTTTCATGTAAAAGGAGGATTTTTTTCATTGTGAGGGTGCCAGAACACTGGAACAGGCTGCCCTGGGGGGTTGTGGAGTCTCCCTCTCTGGAGATACTCAACACCTGCCTGGATGCGTTGCTGTGTGATCTGGTGTAGGTGATCCTGCTCTGGCAGGGGGGTTGGGCTGGATGAGCTTTGGAGGTCTCTTCCAGCCCCTGACATTCTGTGATCCTGTGAAATGTCATTGAAAGGGATGTAAATCACAGAAACACAGCATGGTTGAGGTGGGAGTGACCTCTGGAGGACATCTGGTCCCACATCCCTGCTCAAGCAGGATTGCCTAGAACTAGTAGCCCAGCAGTGTGTCCAGATGGACATTGTAATGTCCCTTACCATGTCCATGCTTTGGAATATCTTCAAAGAGGGCAGAATCCCCAGCCTGCCTGTGTAAGCTGTGCCAGTGTTCTGCCACACTCACTCCAAAAAAGTGTTTCCTGGTGTTCAGAAGGAACCTCCAGCATTTCAGTTTGTGCCTATTGTCTCTGGTCCTGTCACAGCACTACTAAAAAGAGCCTGGCTTTGTCTCTGCACACCCCCCCTCAGGTACCGAAAGATAGATAGGANTCTAGCTCACAAAACCTTTGTGTTTCTTGAACTCTTAGTACTCTGCCTAACGTGGTTTTGATGGAGGAATTAGAAGGCTTGAGAAGCCTCTGAGGTTACCACTGTAGGGAAAGCTCTGAATGGAGGGGGGAGGGGGGGAAGGAAAGTTCTTTTTCCTTTCGTTGTGGGGACTGTATGCATTTGTGTCCCTGTAACCTTGTTCATTTTCCTTTGTTGCTACTCCTGCCATTTCTCAGCAGTAAAGCATTCACTCTGGCTGAGTTTCAGGCCCTACATTGGAAAAAACACTGTATCAGTGTCCAGAAACAAGAAGACATATGGTCCTGAAAAGTTTATTTTCAGGTGTACTTGGAATCATATTTAACCCTCAAATTATTGCCAATAAGAATTAATCATATTTTATAATATGAAAAAAACTATATCCTCTGAAAAATCTTCTGCCTAGGAAAGGAAGTTAAAAAATAGAACCACTTGAGAGAGTCCAGCACAGAGCCACAAAGATGATGAAGGGAATGGAATATCTCTCTTATGAGGAGAGCCTGAGGGAGGTGGGGCTCTGTTGCTTGGAGAAGAGGAGACTGAGAGGTGACCTCATCAATGTTTATGACATGTAAAGGTGAGTGCCAGGAGGCTGGAGCCAGGCTCTGCTGGGTGATGCCCAATGACAGGACGAGGGGCAATGGGTGGAAGCTGAGGCATAGGAAGTTTCATGTAAAAGGAGGATTTTTTTCATTGTGAGGGTGCCAGAACACTGGAACAGGCTGCCCTGGGGGGTTGTGGAGTCTCCCTCTCTGGAGATACTCAACACCTGCCTGGATGCGTTGCTGTGTGATCTGGTGTAGGTGATCCTGCTCTGGCAGGGGGGTTGGGCTGGATGAGCTTTGGAGGTCTCTTCCAGCCCCTGACATTCTGTGATCCTGTGAAATGTCATTGAAAGGGATGTAAATCACAGAAACACAGCATGGTTGAGGTGGGAGTGACCTCTGGAGGACATCTGGTCCCACATCCCTGCTCAAGCAGGATTGCCTAGAACTAGTAGCCCAGCAGTGTGTCCAGATGGACATTGTAATGTCCCTTACCATGTCCATGCTTTGGAATATCTTCAAAGAGGGCAGAATCCCCAGCCTGCCTGTGTAAGCTGTGCCAGTGTTCTGCCACACTCACTCCAAAAAAGTGTTTCCTGGTGTTCAGAAGGAACCTCCAGCATTTCAGTTTGTGCCTATTGTCTCTGGTCCTGTCACAGCACTACTAAAAAGAGCCTGGCTTTGTCTCTGCACACCCCCCCTCAGGTACCGAAAGATAGATAGGATCTCACCTCAGCCTTCTCTTCTCCAGGCTGAAGTCTCAGCCTTTCCTTGCAGGAAAATTACTCCAGTCCCTTAGACATCTTTATGGCCCTTCACGGGACTGTGTCTGATATGTCCACTTACCACTGGGAACTTGGCACATCAGATGTGCCCTTGTCTGATGAGACATCTTCTTTTGGTCAATGATAGGTAAAAGAAATAAACTATGACTTGCTTCTGAAACTAATCAAAACAAATAATAAATCAAATCATAATATATTAGCAGATGCTATGGACTGATTCTGAGTGGTAACTGCATGGTGCAGATCTGTAGTCATATCTGTGCATGTGTTATGTGTAGTCCAGATCTTATGATGTACACTTAAGGGGAAAGGATCATGATTACAGAGGTGTTTTAGTTCTCTTTCCTGGATGTGCTGCTGCCATGTAATATGGCTTGACTCATTGTAGCCCATCTTTAAAAGACTTTTACACTCATCTTTTAACTAGTACATCACATGTGAAAATGTGTCAGCCACGTCAGACTTCATTTATAATACTTTCCTGTTGCTATGGAAAAATGCAATGTTTCACCTTTTTGAAAACTAAAGAGAGCAACAGAAATTGAATGTACCTGGGTTATTTTCTATCAGGGAAAGGCAGGTGTGTCAAAAGTGCTGCACAGTAGCAGTGTTTGATGTTTAATAATACTCTGAAGCTACTCAAAGCCAGGCACAGCAGTTTTTAGAAGTGTTGCACAGGATGGAATAAGGATTTCAAATTGACAGATGATTGATTCAGAGCTTTGAATGGTGAATATCCCTGTTGGTCACTAGAATGTTTTCTTATTAGCACACATGATTCATTTGTTTTCTTATCACATCAGAAAGCATCTGACTGTTTCTTGTAGCAGCTCATCCTGAGGTTATTGAACTGGACAGTTTATAGAACCAGAGCTTCCTAGATGTATGGGCAAGTGTAAGTGGATCTATTAATAATTTAGCCATCAGAATATGACTGAATATGGAGTATTCTGTCCCACCATTTCTATCAGCTTGTTCTGTAGCTCTCCCAGGAGTTTCTTGTTTGCATGGATGAAATAATTGTTAATGGTGTCTTGCTTCAATGTACAATTACAAAAATAGTAGTGAAAGAGGAAAACTGCCAGGTCAGACACTGCTCTTACTGTGAAAAGACCGAAGAGGAGGATGATCTTGCAGGAAAAAATATTCCTTTGTCATAAGCAGGAAAAGTGTGGCTTATGTGTTAGTCAGAGGAAGGATAGGTCAGATTTACACAGACAGTACTTCAGTAGAAGGGGTGGGAATTAAAGTTGTACAGGTGAGGCATGCCTTGGGCTTGAGCTTCTTTAAAATTCTCTTTGAACTCCCATTCAAGCAGTTCAATGGCCAGAGAAGCATCACTCCATTAATTTTAGAGCCAATCTTCAGCAAGCTCTTTGGGACCAAGTTTACTTTTACTGGTGATTCTCTGCTGGTTTGGTTAAGATACCACATCTGTGCTATAGTTAATAAAGTAGCTGGGTTTGACTGATCCCCAGAAATTCCATCATATTACATTTCTTCTATGTTGACCTACATTTGTGCTTGCAAAGTTGAAAGTAGCAAGTCCTGCTGCTGCAAGATCAAGTATAATTTAATATAAAAAGAAAAACAGGTCTGTAGTCTGAAGACATAGTCACATAAGAGATAATTTCATTTCTCAAGCAAGCCAGTGGGCTTTGCAGTAAAACAAGCATGAATTTGATTAGTTACTATTACTACTGTAATTTAATCTTGTTTAGGAAAGGGGTAGCCTCTTTGTAATGTTTTGCTTAAGCTTAATAAATGAAAATGCTACTGTTTGTCCCATGGCCATGCTATTTAACTTGCAATCCACTTGCACACTAGCAATTCTAAGCATAATTGTCTAGCATGCCATATCAATTAATTTTATAGAAAAATTAATCCACCTGTAGCTGTTATGTCACGGGGGGAGTTGGCAATGGTTGCCTGGTGGGATTCTTTTCAGTTCTTGTTTTCAGATCAGTAATGGCAGCAGTTCTTTGATTTAGATCAAAGCAAGAACAAAAGCTGCTTAGGAGCAAGTGAGAGTCAGAAGGTGAAAATGAAGAGGGAAAAGAAGTAATAACATCCCACACCATGCTTAGAACCAGCCTACTGAAATAAGGAAATCAACTTTTCAACATTATACAGCTACACCTACAATACTATTTTAGTGTAATTTACTTCTAAATATGAGACCAAACCTTAAAAAGCTTGGCTGTTATATTTTCTCCCTTGATTGCAAATGTTAGCAGTGAATCTTATCTTGCCTGTACAGGTGTTGATGATTTTTTTTTTTTTTTTTTTTTTTCTTTCTCAGCCTGTCTTCACTTACAGTCAGTAAAGATTGAGAGCACTTAGTGTAAATATTAAAGATTATATATGAAGCTTGACAAGTTTAATCTTGGGTAATTACACTCTGCCTAGCTCTTCAGACTAGCAAAAGTTTCCCTGCAGTTTTGGATTAGTAATCTACTAGTGCAGTACTGTGGTCTTCAACAGTTGCAGCTTTGATGGAATGACCAAAGTGATGCCATGCATTAGTCTCATCTTTCTAAGCACCTAATAAAAATTACACAATGTTCTGTAATTAGCTATAGCAGCCTGTGCAGAAATAAATTCTTTTTATCCCAAGAATAATTATTTGNAGGAGAACAGAGTAAAGGGGGAGATGTGTAAAATAGTTCTGATTCTCCAGATGCTTTTAGTAGACTCAGTTTTCTTCTACAGGTCTAAGATAGAAAGTTCTCTATGCAGAAAACTGTAGATTATTGCTTATGAAGAGATTTCTTACTGGCTGAGTAGTAGGAGGATTGATTTCATGATCTCTTAGATGACTTTCCTAGCAAGCTCAGACCTGGCATGAACAAGAAGCTGAAGATTAGCAGTTCATCTGACCTGTACGTAGGTACCCTTTCTGTGTTTGACAGTTTCTTTCTCTTTTGGCTGACTGACATTTCCCTCTAGGGGAAAGAGCACAAAAAGAAGGGCAGCTAATTAATACTCCCAAATTTTCTTTCTATTTCTAACTCATCAGCAGTTTCCGTTTTCAGCTACATAGAGGGAAAATATCAAATAGAGTCTAATGAACTATTACTGCTAGCCAATTAAGAGCTTTTTTTCCTCCCCTTATAGATTAGTTACAACACTGGGCAGATTTCATCACTTAGGAAAGCAGTATAATTCAAGTCAATTAATGAATAATAATAGATCCTTGCCTTGAAAGCCTTTTGACTTGGATCAGCCCCATTCTACATTAGGCAACGGAAAATCCATAATGCCTGCACAGAAGAGAAATGAAAATCATTATAACTGTGAAGAGATTTCTGTTTGAGAAAAGCCTGAGAAGACTTTATACAAGCAGATGTTAAAAATATAGTGGAAAAAATGTAAAACACTTCAATGTATTTAGGATTAGGTGGGCTAATACTGTACTACTGTGTACTATCATGCACAGAAGTCATAAGAAATTGAAAAGAGGGAGAGTTTACAAATTACAGTGAAATCTTCAAAGTAAAAATAACATTTCTTTATTAAAACTAAAGCAAGTAAAAGTCCTTTTTACTGTGCTAATTACTGACAGGTTCTAGTTAAACCCTAAGAGTTTACTGGAATTAAACTAGGTTGCCAATTTTATATTAAACAAGTATGAGACTAGCAGATAATTTTGAAAGAACTGTGTAATCATATACAACTACAGGGGAAATGTATACTGTAATACAGTGATCACAGGAATATTATTTATCTATTTTTTTAGAGTTTCCAACCAGTTTATTTGTTAATTATTCAGTTCAAAGCATGCTATGCATTACAAGCATTTGCTGCCTCTTGACATGTGTTAAATTATCACAGAATGGTAAGGTTGGAAGAGACCTCAAGGATCATCTAGTTCCAACCCCCTGCCATAGGCAGGGATACCTCCCACTAGTACAGGTCACTCAAGGCCTCCTCCAACCTGGCCTTGAACACCTCCAGGGAGGGAGCAGCCACAACCTCCCTGGGCAACCTGTTCCAGTGTCTCACCACCCTCATTGTAAAGAACTTCCTCCTAACATCCAGTCTAAATCTCCCCTCTGCCAGTTCAAACCCATTGCGCCTCGACCTGTCATTACAAGACCTTGCAAATAGTCCCTCCCCAGCCTTCCTGTAGGCCCCCTTCAGATACTGGAAGGCTACTCTAAGGTCTCCTCAAAGCCTTCTCTTCTCCATGCTGCAGAGCCCCAACTCTCTCAGCCTGTCCTCAGAGCAGAGCTGCTGCAGCCCTCTGATCATCTTGGTGGCTCCTCTGGACCTGCTCCAACAGTTCCATGTCCTTCCTGTGCTGGGGGAAATTAGGTGGAAAATTGTTTGGTTTGAGATGTCAACTCTATGCCTTTAGTCAACTTTGAAATTATTAATGTTCAATTTATCATATTTAAGCTTTACAAATAATATTTCTAAGCATTTTTTCTTCTTCTTCCACAAAGTGGAAATTTGTAGGAATTTTAGATCTGACTGCTGAATGCTTGTAGAATAAGCTTGGTATGTAATACACTTTCATACTTAACATGCCTTTTTAATATTAATGTCATTCCCCACATAAATTATTCTACTTCTGATGGTTAGAGTAGCAAATAATTATCATAGAATCATAGAATGGTAAGGTTGGAAGGAGACCTCAAGGATCATCTAGTTCCAACCCCCTGCCATAGACAGGGACACCTCCCACTAGCACAGGTTACTCAAGGCCTCATCCAACCTGGCCTTGAACCCCTCCAGGGAGGGAGCAGCCACAACCTCCCTGGGCAACCTGTGCCAGTGTCTCACCACCCTCACTGTAAAGAACTTCTTCCTAACATCTAGTCTAAATTACTTGATGTTGTTTGTGGAAAAATGTTAGGACTCCAGAAGGAGGTTTTTCTTGTAGACCGCACTAATTCTGCTAGATCTGCTGTGCCCAGTTTAAAACTTGGGACCTGTGATTCCAGAAAGATGAAATATTTGCTGCAGTGCTTCAATACAGCTTTCTTAAATCTATTTACTTAGGAGAGAAAAACTCATGGTTTTTATGCTTGTCTAATGAAATACTAGAGGGAAAGAAGTGGCAGGAGCAGGTCCAGGGCCATGGTCTCTTTCACTCCATTTCTTGAGGAACACCATGGCTTGCTGTGCATTCACACCCACCACAGCCTTGGGCTGCAGCATAGGTTAGTTAGCAGGGAAACATGTCAGTTTAGCACTGTATTTTTATCTGCATGTTTACTGCTAATTCAGGAGTGCTCTGTGTTGGAGTTGAGTACTAACATGATTATGTTTTCCTATCATTCACAGCTCAGTAAACCCACAGGGTTTACTGAACCTGAATTTTCAGCAAACAATAGAGCTCTGCTTCCGATCTCTGTGGAGTGGAATCTCTGTCTAATGGAAGATGCACTGTTTAGATGGGGCAGCTTCATAATAATGGCAACACTCTTTTGTTTTCTGTGCAACCTATTGAAGAATCACAAGAGTTTGTACATACTTGAATATATTACTAAATCACATTGTGGCCTCCTCCTGATTCTTTGCCTTTATCTTCTTTGAGAGAGAACATGGTGGGGTTAGGGAGGAGAGGGTGGGCATGAGTATGCATGGTAGAACATGGGAGAGATAGGAAGAAGATGGAGATAAAAGAGAAGCAGGAGTGGGAGTAGAGGTTGGGCATGGGTGGGCATTGTGAGAACATGGTAAGGAGAGAGAGGAAGAAGATGGGGTTAAAAGAGAAGCCAAATAGCATAGAAGAGTGGACGCTGGGAGAACAAGGGTGAGAGAGTCCTCAGGCATGCTCAGGGAAGTGGTGTAATCACCATCCCTGGAGGTGCTGTGGGGCTTGTGGTTGTAGTTTAGTGGTGATGGTAGTTTGGTTATGGTTGGAGTGAGTGACCTTAAAGGTCTTTCCCAGCCATTGTGATTTTAATGATTCAGTTTAATGACACTAAATCACCACCAGAATGCATTGTAATGTCAAAAATGAAAGCAGGAATTAGGGAAAGACAATGAGCTAGAGAATTGCATTGATATTACAAGACATCAGCCCCTAGTCTCAGTGCTTCGTGCAAAGGAAGATGTTTTCTTTTGTCTCCTGAGGCTGACATAGATGAAAAATTCCTTTTCTTCGAACAGCTTTTAAAATCTGCCTGTAGTGTCAGTACAGGCACCATGTGAGGATGTGCCTACAGGTTAATAGGGAAAGGAACTGACATGCAAATTGAGAGCATGTGTAAATAACAAAGAACTCGTGACAGTCTGGTATTAAATACCCAGAAGAGCAGAATTGTTGCTTATATGTTGCCTAGATATAACCTAGGGTTAACTGAAGTGCACACCTGATTGTTGGAATGACCCAAAGCATGCTAATTCCAGAGTCCTGCCTATATGGAAAGATCTGTGACTGATTAGTTACTGTAATTTAATAGAAAGAGCCTTCAAAGAACCTCCCCCAAAAAAGCTGATAGTAAATTGGAGATTGTAGTTTTTTTTCTATGCCTGGTAATCCATGAACAGTAGATAGTTAACATTGCAATTTATTATGCTGATTTATAATGGATTTCTGGACAAAAATGAAAGCTTCTGAGCTTCTCAAAAGTTAGTAGAAGTTACTTCTAATGTTAGCAACCCTGAGGTGAGTGCTTGATGTTGGATGTAATTTATGAGACTCTTTTTGTTGGTGATGTTCATATTTATTTCTTCAGTAATAAGGGTGTTTAAAATGATTTTTTTTTTTTCTGAGATTTGTGCCTTGTATACCAGTGGACAGGATCTGGTTAAATGATTAGGATGGACACGTGAATAGGCATTTAGGTTTAACCTTATAATATGTAGGTTTAACCTTATAATATTTGTGCATGCACTGCACAAATACTCTTCCGCAGCTATTCCTCACATTGGGTATCCTCTTGATAATCACATTAAGAAACACAAGACAATTAGTTTCATACAGACTAGCCAATAAATCAGCTGGGATCATAAACCCCTTTTCTTTTTTTTTTTCCCTGATGCACAGCCTGGGCAAGGGCTTCCCAGAAGCTGTGGAAAATGTCTAATTCCTGTTCATATATATCGGAGTTTGGGGTTCAGTACCTCTAGGTTCATGTCCTTAGACAGCAAAAGCACTGTGGGCTGCTTTTTTTTTTTTACCCCACTCAATAAATAAGACATTCTTTCTGGCTGCAGAATGGGGGGTTTGGGCAGTGCATGTCTCCTTGACAGCACTATATTCTGCTAGCTGGAGGCGCCGGTCCTGCTGATGTGTATTTCTTTAATTGCCATTCTCATTTCCACTGAAGATTCTAATTAGATTCTGGTGATGCTTAGGAAAGGAAACGGACAGTGTTGCTCTGAACATTATTACTTCTAATGCAGAGGGCAGCAGTTTTCTGACGTGCAGCATTTAGCACACCTGAAAACTACCGTCTGTCTTTATCGAACTGTCGTTTGTCACCTTAACAAAAATTGTGCTAAGAGAAGCTGGGGAAGGGCTGTGAAGCCGTGGGGAGAGTCACAAAGCCTGGGTCTGGAGGCACTGGAGTGCAGAGTACTGAGAGCAGCATGCTCCCTGGTGCAAGTTTCCAGGGAGCGTTTCTTCTTGGCTCTGACACAGCTAAGTCTCCAGCTCTGACACAGATGTTCCTCCAGCAGCTCTAAGTAACGCTGCTTGCTGGATACAATGTCACACCCAGGGGTTCCTGGTCCACCTCAGCCTTCTAAGAGGACTCGCTACTGATGAAATGCTTAAAGAAGCATGAGATGCAGGGCTTTATCTAATGTTTTGTCTCAGCCGGAGTGGCTGGTGAATTGCCACAGCTCAGTACAGTGCTGCTGTACTCCACTGCAACTTTCTGCAGAGCAAACTCCTGGTGAAAGCCTCTAATTTCCCTCTGATTGAGAACTGGTGTCAAGACTGGAATGATTTACCTGTTGGAAGAATGTTGACTCTCGAGTGGGAGTCAGAGGGACTGCAAACAGTGGGTATTGTTGTGATTATATTTGCGTCTCTGAAGCTGCTTCATTTGCTGGGACTGATTGATTTTTCAGAAGGTAAAGTGATCACTCGCAGTTTGTGCTGTTTGTAGGTGTGGTGTCTGATCTGGACTTAGAGAGCATCAGGTATAAAAGCTGGGAAATCAAAAGGCTCGAGAAGTTAAAATACCACTCAGACTAAAAATCCTGATTTGCTTCAGCTGGTTTTACTTTGTTATTGTAAAACAGAACTAGATGCTAGCATAAGATTTCTGTTTTGTCACGAATTGCCAAGTGTCCCTGAGTGGATGTTTACTGGAAAGACTGAAAGCAGTGAACATAACACCTATGTCAGCTGCCTTTGAAAGCTGCTCAGTGCTACAAAAGTTGATAGATGAAGTGGATCTTAGTTCAGTTCACGTTTATAACATGCTTTGCTCTTCTGATTTATGATGCAATTGGAGTTTTGTTCTGTATCAGTACTTGCGTGTTAAAAATCCATTTCACAGAGAAATGCAAACCACTCTTATTGCAGGATGAGCTTTAGGATCAAGCCTGCTTGGCACCTTTCAAAAACAGGCATAGATGCCAACATTAAATGTGACTGTTTTAAATATATATAATGAATATATGCTTTAAAATTCCTCTTTGCTTGCTCAGATTCCTGTCTGCTCGCTGCTATATGGCTCATGCTGTTTTGTTTGCTCTCAATGAGGACTTCATGTTAACTTTAATAGAATTTTTATTTCTATGCAAAATGAGGGGTTTGGGGTTTTTTTTCATGTTTTATAGAAATGTGCTGTTACAGTTCAGTATTAATGAGATCTTTCACTGTGGACTGCTGTAGTAAACAAAAGCTATTCACTCACTGAAGCCCTCGCTCAAAAAATACTGCTTTTGTCAGAATGTTCATACATGTGAACCCAAAACAATCCTTTTTGCCTTCAGTCAGAATCACACAGCCAAGGAGAGCACTCTTTTCTGAAAGATTAACTTTTTGTCGTGGAATAGGATCTTTGATGGATGCAGATTCACATCATCACCTCATAAAATTGTTCAGCTGATAAAATGTGAAATGTTTAACACAGCACTTCTACAGTTACTGAACTATTGAAATAAATCATCCTTAGATCTCTGTGTGGCAAGAATGCATAATGTCTGCTGTCTTACTATCTATATATAACGTGTTGGTTATGGAATTAGAAGATTACTTTTTGAATTTTAAACAAATGAATAATTTTTCTCTCCTAACAGTGCTCGCTGGGGTTTTTTTATGCTCTGAATGTGTAGCATTTTTAGCATTTAAAAAAAAATACTCTTCCTAGATATGTTTTAGCTCCAATGTTATAACACAAGATAGGGGGGAAAAAAAAAAGGATTAAAATGCAATATTGTTTTTTTAGCAGACCTACAGTTCCATCCCTTTCTTGATTTCTCACAGTATGGTACTGCCATTAAGTCTGTGGGAAAATGTTTTGTGTAATTTCAACTATATTAAATCACCTTATTTTAGGGAAAAAAAAATAATCCCTGTGTAGAAATTATGATGATTCAAATGTGAATAATAAGTTCAAGACAATGTATCAATTGAAGTGTAACTTTTTGTTTTAAAGCACCCATTAGTGCTATGGCATTTTCTAAAATGCTGGTGTAATAACTTCACTCAAAAGTACCTAGCAACAAAAAAAACCCCTGATCTCCAGATGCAAAAAAAGATGAAACATTATAAAGTGTAGTGTGTATATTTCTAACATCTGCAGTGTTACTGACTCCAGTGACTGTGGGGAATTTCCAGGTTACCTTTAGGTTCATCTGTGCTATTTAACTCTTCCATGTTTGGGTACTGCCATCACTATTGCCCAAGAATTCTGCCCTAAATGATGAAGGAATATTTTTAGGGTATTCAAAACTAATGGTTTCTTATTCTCCTACTGAATGCAATGACAGCTTTTCTGTTGGTATACAGAGGGCTGTGTGTGAATGCCCAGTGTTGATCCTGAAACTAGAAGGAGCAATGAGCCCTTACCTTCTACCTCATGGAGGAAGGGCATGAGCCCTGAAACAAATTTGTTCATGTCAGTGTGCTTGTGCCAATGCATGCCTATACAGGGTAGAAAATACAGCTAAATGACAAATCCTTAGCTGCAAACTTGTTACAGCTCCACTGATTTTAGTGAGATTTGAAGGATGTCTTGTGGCAGTTTCTACCAGCAGAGCAGCTTCTCTGAGCCCAGACTCAGAAGCAGAAATGGGAGCACAACTAAAGCATCATGAACAGGGAATCTGATCTGATTCCATGTCCGAGACTAGGAACATGTTATTCTGTGTTATTCTGCCCTGTTCATACTCTATTTTCCAATAAGCAGAAAGAAAAGACCAGAATAAGGAGACAGCTGGCTTCACTGGCTTCAGTTATAAGGGCAGAACTGAATCAATACCACTTTGAGCAGAAGAGAAAAAACCCTTTCCTTCCCCATTCCTTCCTTTACTTTGAAAGTGGTTTGACGCTAATCAATATCTTCCCTCCAGTTTCCTTGTCTGAAACTTCTGCTGCTTTTGTCTTGTTACTCAGCTGGAAGGGAAGGAGGTCGATCAGAACTGAAGCAGAGGATCCAAGCAGTAAAGTAGCAGTACCAGGTGGATAAGAGCAAATTCATCTTCCAGAAGTCTGGAAGGGAGAGACTGGCAAGCACACTTTGCATTTGTCTGTCCAAAATATGTCAGGTGGTAGCTGTGTGGAAACATTATGCAAATGTGTGTGAGGAACTTTATAAACATCAGGGTACTTCATAAATCAAAGTCTTTGAAAGGACAAACTATGTGGCTCTTCTTTCATCATACATTGATTATGTTTTGAGGTATAACACCTCATACAGAATTGTTTTTTCTTTTGCTGGTGAATATAATCAACCAGTGTTAGAATCCATTCTAGACCCTGCCATTGCTCTCCTTTTCCTTCCCTAAATTTATAACAGTTTTCAGAAGTTACTATTTTCTTTCAAATGCTCATTTCTGATTTATGTCTGACATATGAATGTCCCACAAACTCAAAATTGTTTTGCTGTTCCTTACACAGCTTTCAACTCAATAGGCCATCAAGGCTATGTAGGAATATTTACTCATAGTTCCTCTTACTGTGATGCAAAGCAAATAGCAGTTCACATACAGTTATCAATAAATGTATTTTACTGTAAATTCAGTCTTGAGAACAAACAATGTATTGCTTTAGTTAGAATTTGGAAACTGAGAAGGAGGATATTTTATTTATAGAGAGGTAGTTATCTGTCTTATCTGCTCTCTGGATAGTCAGAAGCCACCTGCTGTCCAGAAGTCATGTTAGTGCATTTGAGTCGATTTGTTCTGTCACACTAACATGCTAAAATGTGCCCTTTTTTGTAGCTTAGATACTTAAGCACAGGGAGTACAAGGTTAGGTCTGTCTGCAGCCATCTGTGTTAACATGTTGTTAGTTACCCTTACAGCTTAGCAAACCCAGTGAGGTTTAAAGTACTGCCTCAAGAATAGTGTGAGTCTCCCACTTAGGAAATGGGTGATAGAGGGAAAGGAATGATGCACATTCCTTATGGCTTCCTACTTCTCGAAGAAAAAGAACCCCCAAAAGCAAGGAAGTTTGCTCCTTGCCACCATCTGGCTGATAAGAATTATCCAAATTCAGATGTCCTACCTGTGCACTGAAGACTATGCCACAAGCCCAGTTTGCAACAGGCTCCCCTGTGGTGCTCTCTCTCCTGCATCACCTCCCTCAGCCAAATGAAATGCAATATAGCCTAACTCCACAATAACCAGGAAGATACCACATGTCTCCTTGTCTTTTCTCAGCAGCTGCTTATAACACCTGATTGGGATCTGCTATCAGAAGCTGTTTAGAAATGTCCAGTCCCTAATTGTCTTTTATATTTCTCCAGAGAGACTTGTAGGATTGAGGGAACTGTTTTCTTCTAAGCTGGTATCACCTGCCTCAAAAAACTCCGTTCATGTATGCTGATAGCCCAGAGCCACACCGCCCTGTAAGAACCCTTCCCCTCAATCTCTGGATCCTTCACTTGGACTTTTATTTTCCTACTCTTGATTTTATTATTTTATTCTTTTCAAGAAAATGTTCTTAATGACAGTTATTTTAGCCTGAGGGGTTGGGGGGGTACTTGCAAGCAGGCAGGGCAGCTTCTCCTTGGAGTTGTCTTTGCAGAGATGTATTTTTGAGTGTCATTGGGAGTTCTTTCAGGGCATACTGAGTATTTATCCTCATTAGATCATTCATCCAAAGGTGTCTGGGGTTTTACCACTTTGGCCTCCATACTAGATCAGGTGGCCCTTTCCCTAGACCTGTCATTGTTCAAGTACATTCTGAATACCCAGTAAGTGCAAACACATTTGAGAAGCAATAGATGTAAAATATATTTGAATTAGCACTTAGAGAAGGAGAACAGAGTACTAGATTTTATCAGGATGTACTACACGTATGGACCACAGCCAACTGTTTATCTGACTATTACAGAATACTAAAGTAAATTAATTCTTTATCAACAAAGGAAATAAGAAGCTGAAAGAAAGATCACAGCCAGTATTGAATCATGACAGCCATTGCTGGCCAAAGTCACATCTCTTGTAAAAGAGAGTGAGGCATTTTCTCCCAGAATAGAGATAAAAACACTCTAAATAAAGGTAGGTAAGATATTTTTTGATACCTGTAGTAGAGCTCACATCTAATCAATGGGCACCCCAGAGCACAGATACTGGAAGCTTCCTACCGAGCTCCCTGCTTGAACGTTTTCCCTCTGCACTCTGCCAGTGCTTCAAGTTGAGGCTGCTTTTAAAATGTAGCTCCACGAAAAGTAATTCATTTTGAGGTGACAGAGATTCAGTATGACAAAGTACTCTTCTGAAAAAAATGACTAAACTTGGCCAGATGTGTGTAGGTGAGAAGAGAAAAGCATTGCCTAATCACTAATGTACTTCAGGGTTGAGAATCTGGAGGGCTTTACTGTTAGAATATGATATGTGCAAAGACATAAACAGTCACTGCCTACGGTGGCATTACAGAACAAGATTAAATATGCACAGTGATGCAATGTAAATGTCTGAGTGAATTAAAAAAAAAAAAAATCCATACTAGTGCACTGTAGAAATAATGTAGTCACCTTTGGACTCTTCTCCAATTATTTGTTCCATCTTTGACACAGTTTTTGACCAGAATTCTTTGACCTTTGCTATGAATGAGACATTGGCAATACTCAGTGAGTTTTGTAAGGATTTCTGTATCTGATACAGACTTAGATGAAACATCAAAGTTTACAAAGCAGTCACATCTGTTCCACGTATTAATGCATAATCACATAACTTAAAGGATATGATTTCATTATCTAGCATACATTTTAGCTCATAATAAACTCTTTTGAGGTGTTACTGTTGGAAAAAATGGCAAAAGCATCCATAAAGCTGGCTTTGCGGTCTCATCGGAACGCTTCATGCTGTGTGACTGCTGCATGTTGCTGTAGCACTATAAGGAAGCACAATTCAGAGTGTTCCATTTGTAGAAATGCAATATTGCCCTTCCAAAGTCTGTAGTCTGTGAACTTTTAGAAGTATCCTAAGGACAGATTGAGTCCATGCATGTACAGCTGTTAGAGAGAAATAATGGTGAATTAAGACTTTGTGTACCAAATTTTAACACTCTAACTTTCAATGGCTGGATGTCCCAAGGGAACAACTGTGTAGAGGGAGGTCTAACACAGGTGCTTGTATGTCACTTTTAATATTAGAAAAAGATAATTGTCATTATGGAGAAATTATTTATTTAAGACAGCTTGTTACTGATGAGTAGTTTATATTTCTGTATTAAAATTGAAGGTACTTGCGCAAATTATTTACTGCTTCTGAGTAGGTGGATGGATTTCATATTTGCATTTGCCTGGTTTTTTTTTTTTTTAATATGTATATAGATGAGCAGACCTTGAATGTGTCTAGCTGGTAACTAGCCCATATTTTGGCTAAATTTTCAGCCTTCCAGTCATCGCTGAAGAAAGAATGGGTTATGCCAAAACAATTGTGCAGAGAGCAGGGCTTTTAAAAGTTCAAAGGAGGGAAGTTTATCAAATTCCACTGAAATGAGTCAAACCAAAATGAAGTGCAATGGCTCAGTGGCTGTTTCATGATGCTCCCAAAGGTGGTGTCTTACTTTGCAGGTAAAACTGCAGTGGGAGAGTGAAATTAGGGGAACCTGGAGAAGAGAAGTAAGAGGGGAAAAGCTTAGTTTTCTTAGTGATCGATCAGAAAATGAGTAACCAAACTAAGGAGTGTATAAATAAATTTAAAATAGAATAATTAGGAAAGTAAATATAAAGGCTTGTGAGTTTCAGTCAGTTACATCTTTATGTCATGTGTTAATCATACTACATTTGAGTACATCCACCTGTGTAAGGAGAAGAAATGTGACATTCCATACTCAAAAAAAAAAACAAAGGCAGGTAGAATCTTGTTGTATTTCAGTAATCATGCAGTGAAAATAAATATTTCTTTCAATATATTTCAATAATAAGTATTATGATTTACATTAATAATGATTAAAAAAAATTAAAATAGTTTCCAGTTCTTTCTCCCTCTGGGCAGTTATTTCAACCTCATTAGTGCAGTCATTAAATAGATTCCAATCAATTAACTTACAATAATCATTTTGGGACTGGATTCAGTCCCTGATCCTGAGGTGTATGAGAAAACTGGAACTTTTCTACTTGCTTGTCTCAGATGAAGAAGTCTAATGCATGTACTATGTCCAGAGGCTACTCAGGTAACAGAGGTTGTAAGTGTCCATCACTTCATTCTCTCAGCAGAGTATTGTGCACAAAATAGCACATTCCAAATATAGCAATCAACGCAAAGGGGGAGGCCATTTAGGTAAAAGAGAACCTCAGAGTAGCACCAATAAATGGATGCTTCACTCTGTAGCCATTTATTACCAGGAATTTGTGCTCCTAGCTTTTTTCCAAATGCAGACAAAATTGCTGAAAGTAGTGTTATTAAAAGCTTTTATTCAGATCTCTCTTAGCTGTGCTGGGTTAAACATGTATCTCATGGATGAATGCTTTTCAATAGAAGCATCTGGAAAGTCATAATTAAGTAAAATCCTTAGTGGAAAATCCTTGCTTTTATAAATTTTGCAAAGTTGTGCAATGTTATATTTATTTGTATAAGCAGAGACAGCATTGGTTTGATTGGTTGTTCTTAAAAAAAAATAATTAGAGTTGCTGCCCAAAGGCTTTACACTTCAAAGGCAGAAATATACAAAATATTTCTATTTGTACTGCTTTGGAGGCAGCCAGAGAGAAGGCAAGAAGGCTTCTTCCCTGGTTGCTCAGGGTGCAGCTATCTCCCATCTAGTTCTCTGCTGCTGGAAAGCAACAAGTAGAGCCACTTGTGGCAGTTCACCTTTTCTCTGCATGGCATCCTAACATCTCATGGCAGGAAGAGAGAGGAGATGCAAGGCTTAAGTGAACAGAAAGTAGGACAGGGCAGGTCCTCAACTCTTCTCCAGAGTTAAGGAGATGGCAAATGACCTACTATTGTATGCAACAACACATAAAGACAAGTGGAGATTTAGTGTGTGCTATATAGGCAGGTTGCAGCCAGGCTCAGAGGCATTGCCAGGGAAGCACAATTTGAATGGAGTTTTTAAGGAGGACTTAGAATCCACGGGGGTTAATTCACCAACAGAGTTAACCACCTAAGGAACTGCAAGGAAAGAATCACAGCAGGGGTTGTCAAAGACTTGTAAAGATCTTTTAAGAGTAGATAAAATTGAAGCACAGTTAAGAGGAGGGTCAGGGCAAGCAAGGTGTAGCTTTTGTTCGTTTTTGCTGTTCTAAATGTTTCTCAGTGTGTGTATATATGTATATGCACACACACATACACATAGAATCACAGAATCAACCAGGTTGGAAGAGACCTCCAAGCTCATCCAGTCCAACCTATGACCCAGCCCTATCCAGTCAACTAGACCATGGCACTGAGTGCCTCATCCAATCTTCAACACCTCCAGCAATGGCAACACCACCTCCTATATATATATACAAGTGAATATTTGAAAGCCAACTGTTTTCAAACAGAGGAGTCTCTAGCTGGCAATGAAGGATGTTTGAACTATGAGAATTGTGGTGGGTTTCAGAAGAAACTTTTGTGCAAATCCTGCCACATCACTTCATATTCCTAGATATTGATCTTTGTGACCCAGTTTAGACAGCTAGATCTGGAAACATGCTTTGAGCACTGATGGTTCTGTATATGCTATTTCTCCTCAGTGGATTTTTTTTAACTTTTTTTTTTTTTTGTAATGAGTTTTAAGAGTTCTAATTTGTATGATCTACCTCTTCAGGGATATGAATCATGGCAGGGATATGAATCATGGCAAGTCTAAAGCATGCCCTGGTACTTAGTTTATGCAGATTTTGGTGGGTTGTGTGGAGTGCAGCAGACTCAGATGGCCAGGAAACTGCCTGGGGAGTACATTAAACTACTTCACACTAAGAAAAGACTTTATATATACTTGTTTTTTGAATAATCTCCATCATTCTTATTTCAGTAAGGACTTCTCTTACCCTACAGGCAGTGAGATGTAATTTAACACCAAGTGATTCACAGTGCACTACTACTGTACTACACAGTTGCACATTTCTCTGAAAAAATGAACTTAATTATAGTTTTAT
Source organism: Ramphastos sulfuratus (assembly GCA_013399055.1). Lineage (NCBI taxonomy): Eukaryota > Metazoa > Chordata > Aves > Piciformes > Ramphastidae > Ramphastos > Ramphastos sulfuratus. Next base: position 40,574 of record WBNM01024535.1, on the reverse strand, counting down.
TACTTGAATACTATTATAACTGAATTAATAAATTAGGGCATTCTGCTTTGGAATGTATTCAAGAATGGGTAAGAGTTTAATTCTGAAAACTAATGGGGGAAAAAAACCCAACCCAACAGCCTGTGTTATCTCTACTCAAATATTTTTAAAGAGAAGTGATGTATTTAATATCTTCTATTGCTTCATTGGCAGTTGTGTTTTTGAAAAGCATTTGAGTTGAAACCTTAGTTCCTGCAGGCTGCTCTAGCTGACCCTGCTTTAGCAGGGGACTTGGACTAGATGATCTCCAGAGCTCCCTTCCAACCCCACCATGCTGGTGTTCTGTGATACAGAGGATTTTTGCTATAAGCTTTTCTTGCTCATTATGAGAAGGAGGATGGAAGGGTATGTTAATAAAGTAGAACTGAGGTTTTGGTTTCCTTTAGCAGAGACTAAACAAAAAAATGCCACATTTGCACAGAACTAACTCTCAAGAATTCCATGGGGGTGGTAGGAATGTAAATTGACAGAATATGGTAAAATTTCACCTGATTTATCTGGTTTAACATTTGATAAATATTTTACATTTAAGTCATGTATTTTAGAAGACTAGCAGAAAAAAGAAGGAAATGAAAGGCATTAACTCCAAATCTCTATAGATTCCTATCCCACATGTATTCCTTTTGATTTGATTTAATTCTCCAGTCATTCTAAATAGTTAGCACTTTTCAAGATAAGACTATGGAAGATTTAAAAGCAGACAGAAGTACTAAATTCTCTTCAGGCCAGGTTCCAGAAAAACTCAATAGTGGGCACTTCCTAACAGATAATTTATGTGAGAACTCACTTCTGAAATTTTCACTCATCTTTCTCTACCTAAATATAGTAGCAGGGTGGAAAACTCTTTGAAAATAATACTAAGCTTATACAGAAGTTAAGCTACAGGGAACTGTTTAAAATAGAGTAAATCCTAGAGTGGCTATCTATAGTACCCAGACTTCACATTCTTCTCTAAAACCCTGGACTGTGCCCTGAATTTTCATACAGCCACGTATGTGTATGGCTTTGTCTGACACATTTTTCTCTCCAATTAATAAACTTACCTTTTCTGACACATTGCCTTATGATGACAATGGGGAGCCACCTGAGTAATTTGTATGTAAAGTAATTTCATGACAATTAGAATGAGTTCCTAACTGTATGCTTTGGCAAAATCATTAATCTTCCTTGAATTACCATACCTTTACATGTGTAAATGTTGATCAGGTACATGAAATTAATCATGTTACGTGATGTTTTTAACAAACTAAGGGGAGCAGAGTCTGTGAGTAATGAAGGATGCAAATGTACTGCATCTTTACTTTCCATAGTCCTGCCATTATGTTCTTGCCATAGGTGTGGGGATTTTCTAAGAAACTATTTTTGCAGATAATATTTGTATTCTAATTGTGAATTCCTCCTGCCCACCCCCAAAGTGCTAGTTTGTGATCAGAGTTCCAGCCAGCTGCTTCAGCTTTTGTGGAAGATCAGCTGACACTAAATGCTCAGGAGCTGTATTCCATTGAATGTCTGTCACTTCTTCACCTTTGACACCAATCAGATGTTTGTCATTCAACAACAGCTGAATGCAAGATAGAAAGTGTCTGTAAAAGTCCTGTTTTAAATTGGAGTCAAAAGCTTAGGTATGTTTCTTCAATCACTGCAGCTGTCATCCTGTACTGATCAGTAAGGACTTGTTTGTTGATTGCAAGTGCAACTTTTGAGTAACTTAGTGAGAGTTCATTTTTTGTCCTATATGTAAAACAACACATTATGGGTTTAAACTGGCAGAGGAGAGATTTAGACTAGGTGTTAGGAGGAAGTTCTTTACAGTGAGGGTGGTGAGACACTGGCACAGGTTGACCAGGGAGGTTGTGGCTGCTCCCTCCCTGGAGGTGTTCAAGGGCAGGTTGGATGAAGCTTTGAGTGACCTGTGCTAGTGGGAGGTGTCCCTGCCTATGGTAGGGGGTTGGAACTAGAGGAGCCTTGAGGTCCCTTCCAACTGAAACCATTCTATGATTAGAGGGCAACTCGTTAAGTGAGAGTTAAAAGTAACTTTTTTCTGTGTGTGTACATCTGTGTGTAGCATTTCTTGATGTTGTGGTAGCAGAGTTTTAATGTAGTTAATAAATAAAAGTAGCATTTTTTTATACTGCATGATTTAATTTGCTTTCTCAGCCTCCACAAAGTAGTGGTCATTGAAAATAAACAGCAAAAATGAATTTGTGGTTTACAGTTGTTCCTGGAAGGGATAGATGTATTCAGGAGAAAGGCTGAGCTGGGATTAACTGGAGTAATTCTGCTTCAAAACTGTTATGACTACGTGATGAGGTACTTGATGGTGAAGGTGTGGTGAGCAGTGGAGGTGTAATAGGCTTAAAGGGGGAGAGCAGGACTCAGTAAGTGCAGGTATGTCAGACATCATGCAACAGTCCTATAATTTATAACCATATTTCAGCAGTCTATTTGAAATGTAGAAGCTGAGTCAAAATGATCTGAAGATTGCTCACAGTACCCCTGGTGCTTTATTTTGTGGTTGTATGCTGTAATAAAGAATAACAGAAAGCTTCCTGAAATAAGAATGAGCTGAGTAGTGTTAATGTTAGCCACCAACATGGTATTTGTCCACAAATTCCTGAAACACAGTTAGAGACTCTAATCAAAAGGCATCACACAACAAGGAGAAAAGAAGCTATGACTGGTTATTAGTCTCCAGAACTAAGCTGATTTAATTAAATGAAGGTTAAAGGTCATTGTCAAAGCTGACTGAGAAAGTACAACTTCTGTCAATATTTACTGCATCAGATGTTTGGGTTTGTTTTTGTTGTTTTAATTTAAGTGTTGGGTACTGCAGAGTTCTGCTGCCTATCTTCTTGGCTGGATCTACCAGGCATTTTTCTCCCCATTTAAAGCTACATCTTACCACATACTAATCTCTGTTCTACTACTAGCTCCATATGACAGATAGCAAACCAGATCACTGAACAGCGAGGTGAGGGTACAACCGTGCTGGTGGTGGGGGTGTGATACATTGCTGTGGAGACAGATAACCTCTCAACTCCCCCTTTGCCATGCCGTGTAGCTCTTCAGCACCTAAGGAAATTTCAGAGAGCAGACTGTTGGGAATAGTGTTTTCAATGTGATCAAAATGAGTTCATGTTAAAAACTATCTCGTATTGGTCCTTGTGCAACAGTACTTTAAATTAGGTTAATACATGCTGAGGTATTTCACTTACCCCATTCAAATGAAGGCAGTGAACCATATAGTGGCTGTTTTTCTGAATACCTCTTTCATGTAAGAGCTATTTTGAACAAGAAAACACAGTTGTGGTAGTTCACAATACACATTCATAATGTATAGCTACTTGGGACCTCTCCTGCTTTTTCTGACAATTCCCATTTCCCAGTGAAGAACTCTTGATGATGATTTTCATTGTTAAAGTCACCAGGAGTTTTGAATGCATAAGAAATGCAGAATGAGTCCTCCTTATTGTTAGCAGTAAAAGGATAATCTTCAGATAATATGAATAAATTACTTTTTTTCAAAGGGTAGAAAGGTCAGTGTCTACCTGTCTGTTTTGTACAGAATGAAATTGTCTGCTTGCTACTGTTAGTTTAATAAGACCTATTAATAATGAAGAACTGCTTCGTGAGGAGCAAAAAATGAAATGTCAAAGGGTTTTCAGTCTCCTCTTCAGGTGATGCAGAAATGCATTCTGAAAATGAGACACTTATTGCTATAAAATATTAATTGCTATTTGGTTTAGGTTTAGGGTTTAATTTTGCTTTGTTTTTTACTAGCACATATATAATAATTGAAAGACATCTTTGGTTTAAGCCAGTCCCTTAGGCAAACTGCTGTGTCATGGTGACTATTTTAATAGCTGTGAAGAGATCGACCTTTCTGGACAATTCATTTGTAGTAAAATCACCTCTTGGCTGCTTCTGCATCCTTTAATCTTTCCCTGGTCACAGGCTAGCAGAGAGAAATAGCTCAGCAAATGTAATTGGGTTTGCTAGACTCTTCCAGCTGGAACATAGAGGCTGACACTGATGCTTTCAGCCTTGCAGAGTTACCACTGTAGTCCAAGAGCAACATAGGTGAAACCATCTCTGTCAGCTGTCAGTTCCTCTTTGTGGGAACAGATTGGGCAGCATCCTGACCCTAAGTGACCCTAGTGAATGTTTGCAAACAGCAACGTGAACAAATAGGCTTTAACTCTTTCACAAGAGTCAGCATCAGGCTGTCAAAGCTGGGCTACCTGAGGATGGCACAGCTGTACCTAAACCTGCTTGGGACCCTCTCTTCCACACTAAAGAAGTAGCATATCCGTTTCCGTGGGAGGATAGGCCTGAAGAACTGCCTTGCATGAACTGTATTTAAACAGAAAATAACTTAGCTGGAATAGCCACACACTAAATAGGGCTGGTTACCCATTAGATGTAACTGATGGTGTTGTCTTGGGTTTATCCTGAAAACTCTCCAGTGAGAAAGATGACAAATACAAGGAGAATATTGGTGAAAATCAACAACTCAGACTTCTTGTCATTAGCATGTGGTGTCACTATTCTGGCACCAGAAAACAGGGAATATTGCAAGACACATTGATTAAACCCCCTCTTATTTAAACTAGGTCTGATGCTGCTTCCAGTGTACCCAGAAATGTGCATTAATCATCATTATAAAATCAACCTTTCCCAACAATTACCACCGAGTGATGCATCAATACTGCAGTTCTTTCATGGACACAGAAAAGCCTTTGCTCTGCAAACCATACATTCTCTTGCTGAGCTGAGAAGCATAAATAAATCCTGCAGACCTCTGACCACTTGGCTGTACCAGAGATGAGGTAGTGGCTGGTTTGCTGTGGAAATTTATGGGTCTGCAGCAAATGATGTTAAAAATATATTGATATGCAGAGTCAGAGTTGCTCTGCTACAGCAAAACTTGAGTTAGACCATGGCATTATTGTGGGTTGGTATTGTCCTGTTTTTGGTACAGAAATGATGTCTGTCATAGATGATACCTCCTATTAAAGAATGTAATAAAATATTCATGTCCTATACAGCCATGTTCTGTGGGACAAGGGAGAAATAGCTTCCAGAATAGCTCCCCTATGTTTTGTAAGCCACTATAAGCAAGAAGTGCTTAAAAAGAAGTATTATCACCTGTGGAAAAGCCATGAGAGATTACTAAGTATTTATGAAGCACTATTGTTTCATGAGCACTGAAGATTTCCTGCTTTCTGTTGTCTAAACATATTTTTCCAAGGCTTCATCCCTCCTTCAGGTCATCTCTTTTAAGCTTGAAGGTGTTAATGTCTTCTTGACATCATTCAATCCACTGTAAATTCTGGTCCGTGTTACTGATCCTTTCTTTGATCTCTGGAATTTCTGGAGGAGAATCTTTCAGATGCACAGCCTTCTCAGATGTTGCTGTATTAATAAGGTCTTTATCTGTGGCAGCTGAGAAACCTTCAGTAACTGGATTTTAATTTCTTCATAAATGTCTGGACTCTTGCTTTAAATTATCTCAGACATTTTGGTTTATATCTGTGATCAATTTCACTTTTGTTCTGTCTTGGTCTAATAGAAATTGTCATTTCCAATTTTCCTTCTTCATTTCACATGACCATTGCTGTCTATTCTCAGATTAGCAACATTCTAGTTTTTTGGTGGCTCTAGATAATAGGGAGATTAATTTATTGGTGGGAGGAGGGATTTTTTTTTTCTACTGTAAGAGTAAAGATACATAGGGCTTACAGCAATTCTAATACTCTGCTAAATTGCTAAGGATATACACCAGGTTCCAGGGCATGGCAGGAACAAAACCAGAGGGAGATTTCTAATGTCAGTTCTACAGCCTCCTTCCAAGAAGAAAACTGCAAATATTGTCTCTCTTGACTTCTTTTCTGAGCCTGTGTGTGCCATTTGGGACTTTACAATACATCTACTGTGTTAGCTGCATTCCTCAGTAAAATGTAGTGTTAGAGCTTTTCTTTGCTTGTGTTTTGCCACCTTTACCTTACATTCTGAGATTCTGACTGGCTCTATTCATATTTCTATTGACTTCAGCCATGACACATCCTCACAGAACCTTCTTTTCTAGAACTCTTCTGGAGCACCTGCATTCCACCAGAGATGTGGCAAATCTCTGTTCTAATTTCTCTCCCAGACCTCTGCAGTTCACTAGTGTTCTTAATTAAAATTACTTTCAAATGAAGGTACTTGTTCTAGGTCACAATAATTACCATGGTGATTTAGGGAATATGCCTACATTTATATTTTGAACTCACGTTGAGGATAAAACTCTGTAGTTGTCTGTGTCAGGCTGAATACTCCTGTTTCATTCAATTTCCTGTCTCCCATTTTGGAAGAGCTAACAAGGGATGGTTAAGCTCTGATGATCCTTACTTACATGAAATTCTGAACAATTTTGAGTGACCTTTGATTGCTTCAAAAGGTGTNCTTGTGCTGGGGGCTCCAGAACTCTACACAGTACTCCAGGTGGGGTGTGAGGAGAGCAGAATCCCCTCCCTTGCTCTGCTGCCCACACTGCTCTTGCTGCAGCCCAGGACTCAGTTGCTGTGTGGGCTGCATGTGCACGCTACAGGCTCACGTTGAGCTTTTCATCACCCCAGACCCCCATATGTAAGTTATACAGTGATAATATTCTAAAACCTTTACATTGAATGTTCTGGGTTCCCTTAGCAATGTTTCTTTATACTTTCTGTGAGAATTAGGGATTTTCAGAAGCTTTGTTTTGCTACAGCATATTTTTATGTTGAAGGCAGTGTTCAACTCTGAGCATTTGATAGCTTGCAGGCCTGATGTAGTCTATCCCCCAGTTTCCTGGACTATACCTTGGCTGTTCTGGCTCAGCATATCAAATTTTATGGTTCCTTCCAAGTCAGCAAAATGAGATAAATGTGGACTCTTAATTTTCTTTATAAGTAGAATGGAGTATGGCAAGAGCAGATGGGTTCAAATACCTTCCCTCTCACCTTATTTCAGGTTACCTGATTTTTAGTCAGTGTTTCCCCTTTGTTTCTCCAATCTCTGGATGACACTGAGTTCTCAGCCTGAACTCTTGGTTTGCTATAGTTACATAATTACTGGTATTTCAGACTTCAACAGCAGTCAGTGCAGCAAATAGCAAAAGAAATGCAGTCACAGAACACCAGTTGCTTTGTTACAGTAAATTACTGATGTGTGGTTGGATGTGATTAGCAATATCCGATGATTAGCAATTAGTAATATCTCTTTAACAAGACTGGGGGAAAAATGTGATGGAAAAGCTCATGAGTGGACATAAAGACAGGGAAATTGCCTGCCAATTACTATTATAGGCAAAACAGACAGAGAAAAGTAGTTTAATTTACTGGCAATTAAAAAGAGTTGGATACTGAGAAACAAGAACGAACTCCATTCCTGTTTCTGTTCCTCTTCTGTGCCAAGCAGCACAGGGAGATGAGGAATCGATTGTTGCAACCTGTCCATAACAATTCCTTTTATGTCACTCCTTCCTCCTTACACTTTTCCTCTACTCCCTTGTGGGTGCTTCCCATGATCTGCTGCTCCAACCTGGCCTCTTCTACAGGCTGCAATTCCCTTCAGGAAATACCCTTTTGCTCTTGGTGTGGGGTCCTCTGTGCTGCAGAAGTGGCGCTGCAGATGTGGCCCTGCAGCACCCCTGCCACTACCAAAATCTTGCAACTTAACCTAAAAAGAAGTAGAAAATAAAAACATAGGTATGTTCTTTGTCACTGAATCCCATAGACTCAAACATTTGTAGAATCTCTTCTGCTGCTTAATCAAGCATTCACTTTTAAGCTAGATAATTTCTTGACCCACGAGTGCTGTTGAAGGACTCCAGGTTCATGGTAGCTGAAAAGTCTTTTATCATTTTCCAGCTTAACAGTATTTGCAGTAATTTCATACCCATTTGTGTCAACATTATTCTCTGGATAAGATAGCATTATTTCCAGTTCTCAAGTTTGCATTTTTTGGTATATTTGCAGACAAGAGCCATTTCTTTTCTTGGCATTGCATTCACTAAGCTAAACAAGCTCCAAATTATCCAGGGAAATTTTGTCTTCATCTGTTCCAGCATCAGTTCATCTTTCACAGATGTGACTGAGCAGAACTTTCAGTGGTATTGCTGAGTGTGTCTTTCTCATGCTAAAGACTCAATTTTTCCTGGCAGTAATGGAAAAACTTTTTTGGAAGCATTTTAGGTCTCTTCTGTCATGGCCACTTCAGATTGGTAGTTGATGGCCATTGTAGGACTAAATAAAGCATGCAGGTCTTTATCTGTTGTTTCAAAATGAGGAGATCCTTTCTTTATCTTTACTTCTGTTAAGATATTTAGCCCACTCCTGTTGTGCCAAAATCTTTTAATAGAAGCTAATATTTTTTATTGACATTTGATACAACATTTTGTACCTTGTACCAGTATCAGTATTCTACACCGATGAGAGTATCAGACCTTTCAGTATCTTGAGGCTTTTTAGGATGCCAGGCAATGGCAGGATTAGGGGGAATGGAGCACAGGTAGAAATGGGTAGATTCAGACTGGATGTTAGGAAGGAGTTTTTCACCATGAGGGTGATGAGATCCTGGAAGGGGTTGCCCAGGGAGGTGGTGGAAGCCTCATCCCTGGAGGGGTTTAAGGCCAGGCTGGATGAGGCTCTGGCCAGCCTGATCTAGTGTGAGGTGTCCCTGCCCATGGCAGGGGGGTTGGAACTAGATGATCCTTGTGGTCCCTTCTAACCTTGACTGATTCTATGATAAACAGATAAATTTCACCATTCAAAGAGGTGAAACAATCGTTGTAGCAAAAAAATTTGTTGATGAGGAGATAAGAGGAAAAATAAATGTAATTAAACATCTCTGATAGGTCTGTCTGTTAAATGGTGATAATTTCTGGGCAAGAAAGAAGTTGCAGAACCACAGGCAGCTGAGTAAGCTGGGTGTGGGATGAGTGCAATATTAGTATACTGTACAGAAGGATTTTTTTTTTTACTAGTCTTAATACTGTTAATAAAAAAGAAAAAAGCAAAGTGCCACATACCCCTTTCCTCATACTGAGTTGCTCTTTTCATGAATGACCTTTGTAGACTCCAGTAAAACTGATCTGTTTATCTTTCCTGCCTGATGGGAAGGGAAACCTTAATAACAAAGAGAAGGTTGCTTCCACTTGTGGATCTCAGAAATACTCTGGCATGTTGTTGTAAACTTGGCTGTAAACTACCAAGAGGATAAACAGAGTGACAATCACATATACTGCTTTCATCCTTTTTTTTATCCCCCAAATTTGTTCCCCTTTCTTTTTTTTTTTTTTTTGGTCTCCATAGCAACAGCCATTAATGAGCCTGCCGCAGGTGTTTTTCTGCCAGAACTTCTTAGGACTGTTAGTTGATCAAATCCATGCACCTGTAGCTATTTCATTAACACTTAAGTTATTCCTGTTTTCTAGTCTGCTGGAAAAACAATGTGCAATTGATTTGGTATTTGAAGCAAACACGTGGGCTGCCACCTAAATCTCAGTGCATCTGATTGTGCCTAAACCATGTCTCTGTCTGCTGGTTGAAGCTTGTGCGAGTTCGTGGACTGGATATTGTATGAAACTCAGGAAATATGCAAAGTTGTTGGTTGTTTTTTTTTTTTCCACATTGAGTTAAGTTTTCCTTTAAAACTCAGATTTACACTTACTATTGTGCAGTTCTCAAAACTGTGAAAGGAGGATGACAGTAATTTACGTAACAGCTGAAGGCTGTGCGGTCATTCAGCGACAACGTGAGCAGGCTGAGCTGGGCACAGAGGAACCAAATGAGGTTCAACAAGGACAAGTGCAGAGTCCTGCATCTGGGGAGGAATAATAAACTGCAGCAGTACAGGTTGGGAGGTGATCTGCTGGAGAGCAGCCCTGTGGAGAGGGGCCTGGGAGTGCTGCTGGATAAACATCCATGGGACAGCAGTGTGCCCTGATGGCCAAGAAAGCCAGTGAGATCCTGGGGTGTATTAAGAAGAGCAGATCAAGGGAGGTTCTCCTCCACCTCTGCTCTGCCCTGGTGAGACCTAATCTTGAGTACTGCCTTCAGTTTTGGGCTTCCCAGTTTAAGAGAAACAGGGATCTGCTGGAGAAGGTCCAGTGGAGGGTTATGAGGATGATGAGGGGACTGAAGCACTGCCTGATGAGGAGAGGCTAAGGGACCTGGGGCTGCTTAGTCTGGGAAGAGAAGACTGAGAGGGGATTTAGTAAATGTTTATAAATCTCTGAGGGCTGGGGGTCAGGAGGGAGGGGACAGGCTCTGCTCACTGCTCCCTCGGATAGGACAAAGAGCGATGGATGGAAGCTGCAGCACAGGAGGTTCCAGCCCAGCACAAGGGGGAACTTCTTTACTGTAAGGGTCACAGAACACTGAAACAAGCTCCTCAGAGAGGTTGTGGAGTCTCCTTCTCTGGAGCCTTTCAAGGCCTGTCTGGATGTGTTTCTCTGTGACCTGAGCTAGATTGTCTGGTTCTGCTCTGACAGGGGAGTTGGACTCTATGATCTCTTTGGGTCTCTTCCAACCCGTAACATCCTGTGAGCCTGTGAACCTCTGCCTGAAAATAGCTTAAGCCCTCTGCATTTCAGTAATTTGCTTTGCAAGCAGAAAAGGAGAGGCTTAGGGGTGGATGTGCTCTTCAGTTCCGAGTGCCTTAACTTCCTTGGGTGCCCATTTTGTGTAACACATCAAGAATCATTGTAAACTTCTAATGCACATCATATCACTTCTGCAGAGGCTGTTTTGCAGTGTTTTGCTTTATTTTGTTTTGCTTGGTTTCCACATAATTGCTGGCCAGATGATTTACAATTTCTTAGATCACAAGAGCCACATTGTGAGTGAAATTGTTTTTTTTTTTCTCAAGAAATATTGTTCCTTCTAAAGGAAGAGAGACTTGTAATTATCTCAGAGCTCTGAAGAGCCTGGAGTCACAGAAACATGTTGATTCAAGGCATTTATCACTTTGGGGCTCTGACACTTTCACTGACTAGGAAGAGTTTATTAGCAGAAATAATGATGATCTCTTTGTGAAAATGTTCATCTTGATAGGTGACTTCTGATAATGTTAGCTCAGATAACTTTCTTCTGTTACTTCTCAGATAGATGCTGTCAGGAATAGCCTCTCTGGCATAATAAGCTGAAGAATGAGCCTTGGTTTAGTGTAGATAGCACTAGAACACGAATGAAAGCATGCCATTCACAGATAGCCTGTAACTTTGTCTTTACTATTATATGGTCATTAAGGTCCTTAAAAGGTTCATGAGGGTGGCACTTCACAAAATGCTACATCTGATCTCAGTATGAACTCGATATACCAAGGATCCCATTGGGATATCCAACCTCAGGTATCTATTTTGCAATGCATGTTTCTGTCTTCATCATGCAGAAAGTAGGGACTGCATAAGCTCATGATGAGTTCAGCTCACTGACCTGGCTAAACACCAACTCAGCAAAACAATCAGTCTCAGTCATTATTTAAGTCTCTTCTCTGCGTAAAAGGATTCTGAGGGATGTTCTCTGGCCAACAACTGGTTCATCTTTCAACCATTCTTGCTGAAATCTTTCATCAATAATTCTTTTCTAATCCAAATTGCATTTTGCATCTGATCAGACTTAAAAAGCTTTTTTGTAACTTTAATAGTTTTTTTCAAAGAGCTGAAAAAAAAAGGCAAAGCAAAAGCAGGACTGCATACTCTGCTCTCTGGAAGGAGTGTGTTGTTCTGCCAACTTGTAAAGAAGCAACTGTGCTACTGAAAATTTGCTTGAATACCTTTCTGATGCAGTTAACTTAGAATCATAGAATGGTAAGGTTGGAAGGGACCTCAAGGATCATCCAGTTCCAACCCCCTGCCATAGGCAGGGACACCTTCCACTAGTACAGGTCACTCAAGGCCTTGTCCAACCTGGACTTGAACACCTCCAGGGAGGCAGCATCCACAACCTCCCTGGACAACCTGTGCCAGTGTCTCACCACCCTCACTGCAAACAACTTCCTCCTAACATCCAGTTTCAGTCTCCCTTGTACCCATTTAAATCCATTGCCCCTCGTCCTGTCATTGCAAAACCTTGTCAATAGTCCCTCCCCAGCCTTCCTGTAGGCCCCCTTCAGATCCTGGAAGGCTACTCTAAGGTCTCCTGGAAGCCTTCTTTTCTGCAGGCTGCAGAGCCCCAACTCTTGTAGCCTGTCCTCATAGCAGAGCTGCTGCAGCCCTCTGAAAATCTTTGTGGCCTCCTCTGGACCTGCTCCAACAGTTCCATGTCCTTCCTGTGCTGGGGGCTCCAGAACTGTACACAGGACTCCAGATGGGGTCTGAGGAGAGCAGACTAAAGGGGCAGAATCCCCTCCCTTGCCCTGCTGCCCACACTGCTCTTGCTGCAGCCCAGGACTCGATTGCTGTCTGGGCTGCACTCACACTGCAGGCTCATGTTGAGCTTTTCATCCACTCACCAACTTGCTATGTAACGTGGCTCACCTTTCAGAACTGAGCAGAATTGGCTGGGTTTGCATGTATTTTATGCTTAAACTTTTTGTAGGTCTCAGTTTGGCCTGTGTGCTTCTGATCATTCAAGACACAGATCTCAGTATCAAAACAGCCGGTTCTGAGTTGCAAGAGTTGTACAGAAAGATGTGGAAAAATAATGGCTCTGCCTACTACACACACCAAATTGCTGGTGTATGCTTCCCACTATATAGCACCCAAGGAAAAAAAAAAATCAAATAACTGTAATTTTAGAATTTGCTTGACAGCTGCTTTCATTCAGCTTTCAGTGCTGTTGAGTTACTAATAATACAATCTGGTGACAGCAGTATACAGCAGTTATACTCTGGGAACACTACAAATTAGATACAAAAGATCTTTCAATAAGGTCAGAAAAGAACTGAGAAGAGAGAGCTGACTGTGTGTCCCTCATACTGCCCTAACAGATATTGTTTGACCAGTATCTGTTTTGATTTGGATCCAAGCATCTGTAGTTGGAAAAGATCACACTCATCTTATCAGTCCAAGCTGCTGCGAGCAATATTTGTGAGAAGCCAGGACAAAAGGATTGTGATGGATGCTAACACAAGCCCCGTTCACAGGAAATTAGATTCTCTAAGTGCTGAAGAGAAACGTTACAAAACTCAAGCACCAGTAAATAACTGCTTTCTCCACCCTTTACCCTGAGGAGGCAGCACTAATGTTCCTACAAACCAGAAGGAATGTTCTTTTAATAATTGAAAATGTGCACTTGATCTTGCATACAGATCTTCTGTTTCATTAATCCTAAAGACAATTCTGATTCTTAAGTGGTTATTCTTCACAGAGGTACTGAAATATATTTTGAAGACAATAGTATACAGATTTCTAAAATGTATCTACCAAAATTTATGTTTTGGTTGAGTTTTGGTTTTTTTTTCCTGGGGGGCAGGGTAATTAGTTTTGTGGGTTTGTTTTTTGTTTGGTTTTTTTTTTTTTTTTTTTTCCTGATGCTGATTAGGAAGACATCTGAAATGAGAAAGAAAACCAGAGAGTCAGATTAGGCTCAGGTAATAAAACATCTGATGTAGGTGAAGGCTGATATATTTCATTAGTTCTATATGTCTGTAAAATTAGAAATGTTGGTGTCTTCTAAATTTCTATTGCTTTCTGCACTTGATAAAGTATTCTTGGTAAATATTTACTGACAACTCATGCACTAGAATAAAGACTCAGTATCACCAATTATGCAGGTATCTGGAGGGGAGGAAGATGGAAGAAGCCCTTCATCAGGAAGCTGTGTACATGTTTTGCTGGGAGCTCACTCAGAGCACTGTACCACACTCTTCAGAACCAGGGTTACTGGTATGATTCATTTAGTTTTTATCAGTGGCTATGCTTACAGACTCAAGTGGATGCACAATCCCTGCTTCAAAGGTTTAACACTCCAAAGTCACATTGGAGCCAGCTGAAGATTCTTGACAGGCTGCAGTTAGAGAAGGAGGTTAATAGTTTATGAGAGGTCATTTACTCTCCTTAGGACTGTGTCAGTTTTCATAGAAATAAGAAAACAAAGCTAGCAAGGTTGTCAGGTGGTCATTTAGTTTGTCACCTGAATTGAAGGTTTGAGTGATTCTGTCAAATGCTTTGAAACAACTAAAGCAGTGTTAAGCCCCTGCCATACCTAGAAAATCTGACTGGTTCTATTAGCATGATTTTAAAAACCCCAAACCTTAGTATAAATATTTTCTGAACCTGGAGCTTATTACTTACTGTCTGTTAATCCAACAAACATCAGAAGATTCTTTTCCTTTTTTTGACAGCCTTATTCAGAGCGAAGACTCCGATATCGTTTCCCTCCAGTCTTGTCCTCCTTACACCAACCTCCCTACTTTTTCCAGTTGTTTTTCTCACATGTGTGTATTAGAGTTCTTTTCATTCCTGATACTCAGCTGTGAACTCACTCCTACAGGTCTGTGTCCTTGAAAATCCATTGCATGGCACCAACATAAACCTCTATCTGCATCTCACATTTTTTAATGCAGCTTCTGATTGCTCTGAGTAATTCCACTTGGTTGTGTTAACACCAGCAGTGACATGCAGTTGTCAAACCCAAGCAGCGTTGATCTGTTAAGTCAGTGAAGAAACCTCAGCTTCTATGAACATAGATGCATGATAGGATGTGATAGGCAGTCAGACTAAAGGTCACTTCCATATAGTTTCTGTCTACATAATTCACTGTTAGTGAATGACTTCAAATGCCTTCAGATCCACTTGTTCTTGGAGAGTGTATTGCTTGCTGAAAAATTAGACAGTTTCATTTGCCATCAATATTACAAATTTATGATTACCAATGAATCATTGTTCCTCAATATTGTAGCCTTTAATCAAATGCTCCCTGGGGCACGTTTTTATTTCAGATCATAAGTGTGACTCTTATTGAAGTACAGAAAGAAATTTAATGGAAAATACCCAATAGCTATTTGAAAGGTTCAAAGTCTATTGGAGTTCCATTTTGACATTTTTAATGAAATAATTTGGGCTAATTTGATATTCTGTCTGGAAAAAGAAGCTGTATTTTAAGTAGTTGTGGAAGATCTTCCAAGAGTACATGGCTTTTCAGATTTAAGCAGACCAGTGTTTCAAATGTATGCATATAGCATACAGGGATTTTTTTTCCCCTCTTGCTTTTGGCTGTAGCACTTAGTACAATGGGGGAAAAAAGTGAAATGTATTCTTGCTGTGGGATTTTTTGAAGAGTAGGGTTACTGAACAAAACACAGCTGCAGGCAGTTTTGAGTGTTGGACTGCTTCTTTAATAGGGAAGAGGTTAGGCTGGAAATGTCTCTGTCATCACAACACACTGTATATTCCAAGTAGCCATCAATAAAGGAAGGGGAAGAAGATAACCTTTCAGATACCTCAACAAATCTGACCCTAAATCTGCAAGCTGGAAAGAAATAACAGCTCTGGTAGCCTTACAGACTTCACAGTGAGTGAGATTTCAGCATACTCCTAACAACATTTCAGAAGATGATCTTAAGGAGCCTGGGTTTCTGCTGTAAAAACTACCAAACATGTCACCCAAGAGGAATAATCCTGATCTCTAGGCTAACCTTGGACAAACTTTTTTCTCACACATTATTGTTTTGAATAGCTGGCCATTGCTTTGAGACACTGTCACTTTGAACCATGCCTTAAAGAAACCCTTTAAGAACGGAACCTTTTTAAACACACTCTCCAGTGAAGGCAATTTTAACTCAGCAGTTGTTAGGATTTCATTTATCAAGCTGTAGTGAGCCCTGCAGTATGTTAGATAAAAAGATAAAGTTCCTGAAAATTGGGAAATGCTCACAGTCTAGGAAGTATAAGCTAGTGATCTGAGGGGAGAAAACAGCATGCTGCTTTTTCTGTTGTCATGGATGCACTTAGTGGGTACTATGTGCCAAAGACAGTTCAGGAGGGGTATTGACAAAAGTAGTATATCTGGTTTCATAGCATCATCCTCTGAGGAGGTGAGATGAAAGTGTTACATGTCAGATGAGATATGTTAGTCCCTCAAACTTGCATAAAGAGTATTTAACCACAGTACTAAAGTTTGGACAAAGTCTGTGATCGTTCATTCCTCAGGTGAATATTCTTAATATTTTGAAGAATATAATAGAATATAATAGAAATCACATGGAGAAAAATAACATTCCAGCTTATAAGTACCATATGAGCAAAGATTTTATTGCTTGCTTTCCTCAAATGATCTGGTAGAAATACACTTTTTGTCATAAGGCACCAGCCTGGTTTCACACATGCTCTGGGAATGTGTGTGCAGGTATGTTAAGTCACATGTGTGTGCAGGTATGTTAAGTCACATGAAATTAATGAAGTGGTATTGAAAAACAAATAAATTTTCAAGCTTTGCACTGAAGAAACTCTGCAATTTTCAGTGTTTGTGCTCCTGGTGATGTTTATAACAGTTTTAGATAATGTTTGCATTAAACATTTGCAAGGAAAATGCTCATAACAGAATAATTTTTTCAGGTTGAAAAGCTGCATATATTTCAGGAGAAGGCATGGTCTGAATAATAAATTTCCTAAATTACATTTAGGAAATGTAATGAAGACTGTTTGGACAAAAGCAGGCCCTTTTCTTGGGTTTATCCTTTTTAAACATTGACATTTCATTTTCCTCTCTCCCTTGATGTTAGAGTTTTCCTTTCACCCTTTTGCATTTGCCACTCCCAGCAAATGCCCAGCTGTAGTTACTGCTTTGGACAAGATCACTTCTTCTTTGCCCTTGATTTTCCATCCATCTTCAATACTGTCAGCCTCCAGATGTTCCTATTGACTCTAACCTCAAATTCAGTGGTAGAGGAGCGTGGCTACCAGCTCCTACTCTGTCTGCCATTGGGAGGCTGATTTAAGACAGCAGGTACAAGGGAGTTTAATGAGACGGAGAGCAATGCAACTCTTGAATGAATGCTTCAAGGTAGTCCCTAAACCGCTGTCATTCATGTTTTCAGCTCAATACCTTCATGGCTGCTCCTTGTAGCAGATGTGATGTGGTTTGTGGAGCTTTAGTAGGCCATGAAGCTGATAGGGATATGTGACTGAAAGTATACCTATAGCTGATAGGTATATTTGTTTGAAAAATAGAAAGTTTTAAGGGCACTAGAGGATGAATAACTAAACCCACATAGGTACAGGAATAAAAGATCATCAAGAACGTTTTCTTAGCTTGGCAAAAGTTCTCATGATCTGTCAAGTAGCCTACTGAAAAGTTGCACAGGTCCTTGGCAGGTGTTTCCAAAGAACTGAGCCTGGGAGTTATAAATATTCGTTTTGTACATCATTTTATTTTGTTGCCAGGCTCACTACATGGAAGGAACACTACTGTGATTTGGCTCACTTCCAGAAGTCCTGAACTGTGAATATTAAATCTGCACTTCATTTTGTTTCCCTTGCTTCTCCATCTGTGCTGAACCATTAACAGTTTAGTGGGGCTGCCAGCCCTTAAGGCCCTGGGAGAAATTCCATCATGCAGCTGAAATTGAGCGTATACCATTATGCCAAGAAACACTTCAGGCTTTGCTTTGCTTTTATTTGGTCTTCAGAATCTTTGTCACTTCTTACCAAAATCTGTGATTTAGGAAAATGACCTGTTCAGCTTGGCTTTCATGTGTTGTACTGACCCTCTTCCTAAAAGATCACATTCAGAACTAGTTCAACATAGATCTTTTTTCCCTTTTTCGTGGGAAGACTTAAAATCCTGGAAGTGAAAAAAATCAATTCAAATTCCAGCACTACTGGATGCTTGGCTGTACTGTCAAGGTATTGGATGTGGCCAGTATATTGTAAATGCTTGCCAAGTAAAAAGTGGAGTGAGACTTAAACAGTACAAGCTCATCTGCTGTCTTTGCCAGCAGGAAGAAGACTTTGAGAAAGGAAAAGTAAACAAAATATTTAAAACACCCAACCAAGAAAACCCAAACAAACAAAAAACCCACACAAATAAAAAACAAACAAACAAAAAGCAAACAACCAAAAACCCAACCAAGAACCCAAAACCACACACAAAAGAGGGAAAAAAAAAACAAACACCAAAAACCAAACGTGGAGAGAAGACTGGGATAAGAAAAAGACTTTTGTGTTTCACCAGAGGGAGAATTTTTTGGGAGTATTGTTTCTGCTTTTCAAACTTTCTATTAAATAGGATGCTTACCTGTCCCAAAGCCTCTTTTCAGTAGTCAGATGATTGTGGCTTCTACATTGACATTATCACCCAATCCTATTGCAAAAAGGCAGCAATGAGGTGGGAGAAATGGCAGGAGAGTGCTTCTCCAAAAAAGAGGACATATGATGCAGTCAGGAAAGCTTGGGGGCAGGGGCAGCCACAGCACAGTTCATCTTGTGCACTGACTGAGGATGTGAGACAGACTGATTTATCTGCTACACCAGCAAAAAGTGGCCTACCTGCCCTCACTTTCATGCTGACTACAAAGAACTTGCAAAGACAGTCACACATAGAGATATTTACCACTCTTGTGGCTTTATAGTCTTTGCTGGGGTAGTTTCACCTGTTTCTGTAGCAGCAGGGCATTGTGTACTGTCTTCCTAAAGCAGGGATCATACTGAAAATAAGTAAATATGTAAAGAGTTTAGGGCAGGTAAAGGTGTATAGGATTAGGAATACATGGTCACTTAGAAATCACTTAAAATAATTTTTATATTCTAATGTATCCTTTTTCCTTATCTTTTAAACTTCTTGATGATTGTGTTGGGGTTTCTGGGGTTGTTTAGAGTTGTTTTTTTCTGCTTTGTTTTTGTTGTAACCAGCAGTATCAAATATACATCAGCCTGTCAGCATCATGATCCTGGTGTCAGCAACGATCCTGGATGCTTTTGGCCAAATAGGATATTAAAAAGCAGTGATTCAGAAAGCAATTGTACTGACAGTTTTGCCATGTGCATTCATGGTGCCCTCCATTTAAACTTTTAGTAATAGAATTGTAGAGCTACAGTTCTACAATTGATCAGAGGGCTGGAGCAGCTCTCCTGTGGGGACAGGCTACAAGAGTTGGGGCTCTGTAGCCTGGAGAGGAGAAGGCTTCCAGGACACCTTAGAGTAGCCTTCCAGTATCTGAAGGGGGCCTACGGGAAGGCTGGGGAGGGACTATTTACAAGGTCCTGCAATGACAGGACAAAAGGCAATAGGTTTGAACTGGCAGAGGGGAGATTTAGACTGGATGTTAGGAGGAAGTTCTTTGCAGTGAGGGTGGTGAGACACTGGCACAGGTTGCCCAGGGAGGTTGTGGCTGCTCCCTCCCTGGAGGTGTTCAAGGCCAGGTTGGAGGAGGCCTTGAGTGACCTGTACTAGTGGGAGGTGTCCCTGCCTATGGCAGGGAGTTGGAACTAGGTGATCCTTGAGGTCCCTTCCAACCTTACCATTCTATGATTCTATGATTCTCTAGTTTAAATATCTGTAAATCAGAAAATTCAGCCATTGTCAGTTGCAACAATAGATATGAATCATGCTAAATATCACTCACTCCTAAAGGATGTTTGATATGCCCAGTATATGCTGCACACACCTCAGTAAAGCACTACCTAGGCATGAGGATATGTAAGCCATGCCCCAGTTAGAGTGTTTAGTGCAGTGTGAACAGCTCTGGGGACAAATGCCCGCTGTTCCTGGTGATGTCATATGGAGATGAGTTCTAGGACACTCCCACAGCGCATTGTGGCCAAAAGTGTCTCTCACAGTTTTAATTTTCATTGCAGAGGAAAAAATTACCAAGCCCAAGAGGAGGCAGTGCCAGTGAACTAACCTGAATTTGAAGAACCTTCATGCTTAGTCCAGGAGAGTTTGTGACTGATAGGGTTAGGGATAATAGCTATGAAATATATTGCTAACCAATTACGAAGGAAGAATCAAGGAGAGTTTGGAAAATTCATCTGCTTCTGAATATCTCTTTGAGGGCTAAGAATTGCTGTTATTCTGGGTTAGAAGTTTGAAGGAATCAGTATCAGTCCTATAGAATCATAGAATCAGTCAGGGTTGGAAGGGACCACAAGGATCATCCAGTTCCAGTAGGGAAGGGTAGGGGACACCCTACCCTAGATCAGGCTGTGCAGATCCTCATCCAGCCTGACCTTAAACATCTCCAGCGATAGGGCCTCAACCACCTACCTGGGCAACCCATTCCAGGGTCTCACCACTCATGGTGAAGAACTTCTTCCTAACATCCAGTCTGAATCTCCCCATTTCTAGCTTTGTTCCATTCCCCCCAGTCTTATCACTACCTAACAGCCTAAAAGGTCCCTCCCCTGCTTTTTTGTAGGCCCCTTTAAGATACTGAAAGGCCACAAGAAGATCACCTCAGAGCCTTCTCTTCTCCAGACTGAACAGCCCCAAATGCCTCAGTCTGTCCTCACAGCAGAGGTGCTCCAGGCCTCTGATCATCCTCATGGCCCTTCTCTGGACATACTCCAGCACCTCCATATCCCTCTTGTCCCAGGGGCTCCAGCACTGGATGCAGTACTCCAGGTGGGGTCTCAGCAGAGGGGCAGGATCACTTCCCTCGCCCTGCTCCCCACACTTCTCTTGATGCAGCCCAGGCTGTGATTGCTCTCTGGGCTGCAAGTGCACACTGCTGGCTCATATTGAGCTTCTTGTCCACCAGTACCTCCAAGTCCCTGTCCTCAAGGCTGCTCTCCAGCCTATATTGGTGCTTGGGATTGCCTGGACACAGGTGCAGGGCCCTGCACTTGGTCTTGTTAAACTTCATAAGGTTGGCTTGGGCCTACCTCTGCAGCCTGTCCAGGTCCCTCTGGGTGGATCCTTCTCTCCAGTGTATCAGCCGCACCACACAGCTTGGTGTTGTCAGCAAACTTGCTGAGGGGACACTCAATGCCTCTGTCCACGTTGCTGACAAAGATCTTAAACAAGACTGGTCCCGGGACTGATCCCTGAGGGACTCCAGTTGTCACTGGCCACTGGGAGAGGGAGCCATTGACAGCCACTCTTTGGGTGTGGCTATCAAGCCAGTTCCTTATCCATCCAGTGGTCCACCCTTCAAACCCATGTTTCACCAGTTCAGAGATCAGGATGTGGTGCAGGACAGTATCAAAGGCTTTGCTCAGGTCCAGGTAAATGACATCATGACATCATTATCAGTGTGTTGGTCTTCATGGCTCTTCAGCTTTTCATGAAAAGCCGTTTTTGAAGGCTAGTGATATGATGAGAATCTCTTACTATATAATACATTTTAATCTCTTAGATTAATTAACTTCCTCATAGTTGCAGCTTTTTTCTCATCCTGTTTCAAACTGGGCAAATGGCTCCAGAATTCACAGAGACTTTGCATTATTTCATCTTAATTAACACTTTGAGTGTTTCAATAGGCATTAAACACTGACTCAGCACAGGCTTAGGGTGCAGTATGTTCTCTCTATTAAGCAGTCCTTTACACATGAAAAATTACATTGAGAGCTGTTGTACTGATGAGGAGGTCATGACAGTAGATTGGAGTTGTCGCAGAATAAACTGACTGCAGCCACTGGGAGCAAAATGTTTCTGTGCTGCTTCCTTGTGCTGTCAGAAGATAAACCAATTCCTTCACCTTTGTCCTGTCCACATTTTAAATTAGCTGCCAAAGCAAGGACAGAAGTTATACTGACCATCTAAATTACTCCTCTCCTATTATTTTATTTTCTCCCTCTCCCCCTCCTGCAGTTTTTAATTTTTTTTGTTGTTTGACCACACTACTGCAAAGCCCATATGGTTCACCTTGAATTCCAGAGTCTTTTGTGCAAGCATAAAAGTAGCTAAATTGTTTGCTTACTCAAACCTTTGAGTATCAAACCCTTTGGAAATAATCCATCTCTTTAGGTGCTGCAAAGCACTGTGTATAGTTTTAGTAATTACACAGGCTGTGGACTTAGGTAATTATTTAACTAATGCATGGACATTGCAAGCCTTAACTCAAATTAGCCAGCTAGAAATGGATATTTCTAGATCATGTCTATGTTAGAAGAATTCCTAGTGAGGGAAAAAAAAAAAATCTTTACATGAATAAATTTGCTTTGCATTCAGTTATCTACAGTACAAACTTCAGTGTGATACTGCTGAGACCACAAGGTATCCAGTTAAAGGCTCTGGGTTTGTATTGAAACTAAAAATAAGGGCTTTGAGATGCCCATCAGACCACAGCTGTTGTTTAGTTGATGCATTTATCTGCAGTGTTTTTGAGTTGAGCTGCTAGCAAAGGCCTTCAGATAATAAGTGCATTCATTCTTATTATTTGTATTGCGTGGTTTTGACATTTCTGGAGATGGTTGTTTAGGTCGATCTGACCTTGTGCTGAAACTGGGTTGTTTTGTCTCTTCACCAAAGCTGCTGTTCTCATAGAGGCAGAATTTGCCTGGTAATGGTTGATTTTCCTAAGGACATGGTTGAGTCTTTCCTAGTTTTCCCCGTTTCTTTAATTTCCTTTAATGTTTTACACCAAGGAAGAATTTTTTTTTTCTTTCATTTCAAAGTTTTAAGATCCTTAAAGCCGTCCTACTTTCTCCTCCTGTTCCCAAATACAAGTACATACTTCCTCAAGATGGCTTGGTTACAGAGAGGAAACTGTTGTACATCATGTCACTGCCACCAGTATTCAGCACAAGTGCAGTGCTGGGGATATCTGTGGATTATGCTGGTGACTCTGCTGCTAGCACAGGAGCCATCAGTCGTGTTTCCATTTCTTGCCCCATCAGTTTGGCATTCTTGCTGTTGCAGTAAGAGCCATTCCTGAGCAGTATTTGTATTTGAGCACATCCGGACGAGATGAAAAAATGCAGGAGTTGCATAATGTGCAAATTGAGCTTTACCTTTCTCAGGAACAGAAATTATTTATTCAACTGTTTTACAGCTGTTGAGTCTATCATTTGCAGCGAATATCCATCCAGGAGATGCTTGCTTGCATCACCCACTTTGTATAAAATGGTTTGTTAGACCTCTCAGGCTGTTACTCTGACAGATTCCTTCACAGTAAATAGAGGTAGTGCTCTGCACCTGCTTTATGGCATGTGAAGGTGAACTATTCATCCATGTCAGTATTTAAAGATAAAAATAAGTAATACTTATATATATATATATATGCACGTATAGAATGCCAAATATTAAAGAGAAGGGAGGCTGATTACATGTCTCTTTTTAGTTTTATATATATATATACATGTATAGAATGCCAAATATTAAAGAGAAGGGAGGCTGATTACATGTCTCTTTTTAGTTTTATATATACATATATAGAATGCCAAATATTAAAGAGAAGGGAGGCTGATTACATGTTGTGGTTGATATTTTAATATTCAGAAAAGGCAAAAGTACCAGACTGGTTGTCACAGTTGCTGAATGAATTATGTGGGAAAACTCAGCCATGGAACTAGAAGACTGCCAGAAAGGACAACAAAAGATATCTCTGAGATTTTATCTGGGTTTGGTTCAGTTTTGTTTTCCATGTTAAACTTCAAAGCCAAAGAGACTTCAAAGTCTTTAAAATATTTTAACATTAAAATCTTTATGAACTCTCTTACTTCACGTTGTTTTAAATACACAATCTGATACTATTCTGTTAGATGTTTTAAAGTGAGAGATAAGAACTTAAGTGGGTTATAAGACCTTCACAAGAGATGCAGACATGCAAAAAAAAAAAAAAAAAAAGTCCCTGTCATTGGACAAAATACAGAGACAAAACAATTTTGTTGTCCTGTTCAGAAATTCTGGTTGCCCTTTGCAATTCAGGATGGCTGCCATCTGCTTGGCCTTTTCCCATCAGGATTGTGCTATAATAATGAGCTCTGCAGCATGTACCGAATTTGTTCTCAAGCCTGTGTTAACAGTCCTGATGATATATTTTTTTAGGTTTCCTCTACGCTCAGAACAGTTCCAAACGCAGCATTAAAGAGCGACTTATGAAGCTCTTGCCCTGCTCGGCTGCCAAAACGACATCTCCTGTTACTCAAAGCAAGTTTTATTTCTCATTTGACATTTTTTGTTTTGTAGGTTTGCATGCACTGAAAGTTATACTTTCATTAACTGCTCATTTGCAAGACAAGGTACCTGCTGAAGTAATCATATGCTCTGCTGAGGTTTAATATCAAATGGTGAACAAATTTGTGGGCTGGTAACAGACTGGTCCGTGAGAGCAGGATGGCAAGATACCAGTGCCAGAAACTGCCACATAGGAACTGCTGGATTGGCACTTCTTTCTCTGAAAGCTAGTTGAGAAGTGGTTCTCTGAAATACCTGGTCTCCATATGTTTGAAAAGTGGTGTCTTTTTATGTACGTGCCTGTGCGTGCTTGCTACCCAATCCACAGAATACTGTCAGCAGTACTGAAAACCTGTGAATGTGAAGATAAAGGAAAAGTACACTGACACTACATTTAATGCTGTGAGAACATAAAATCTCTCCAGGATTGTTAACAGGTGGAAAAAAAAGGGGGGGAGAGAGAGACAGAGATCCATCCCTACACAGATATTACAGAGATAGATTATAGGAGTAACACTAATGTCTTCCTATTTAAACTGGCTACTATAATTTTAAAATACCCCTATGGACCCAATTCAGGCTAATTTGATTTAATTGTAGACACTAATATGTGCACCTAAAAATAGAAGATGAGTGGTCCCTGTGCTGCTTCTATACTCTTCTGATAAAGCATATTGCTCAATCTGAGATTAAAAAGCAAACAAAGCTTCCAAGAGCATTTCCCCATGTCCAGCAAATACGAGACAACTCAGGGCAACTTGGCTGTGAACACAGACCCCTAATAAGTGCCCAGCCTTCAGATCTAGGCTTTCTTTTTGCTATCTGACTTCACTGCCTTTCACATACTTTTCTATAAAGAAGACTGTAGTACTTGGTTTCCTTTCTAAATATTTGACATCTCAAAGATGAAAAGGACTAAAGATGTGGATGCACAATGTTGGGGTTTTTTTTTCAGGGTGGCTTCAGCTGATGTGTTTTGCTTGAAAATAGGATAGCTTCAACAGTTCAGTTACTATTGTGACACCTGATAGTAATTCATTCTGTAGAAGTTGCTTTCAGCTGTGTGACTGAATAATATAGCCTTAGAACACTCAAGGAACCACAGAATAGCTTGGGTTGGAGGAGAGCTTTAAAAGCACCAAGATCCAACTCCTCTGCCATGGGCAGAGACATCTTTCAGGTTCCTCAAAGCCCCATCCAGATTGGCCTTCCACGCTTCCAGTGATGGGGCATAGAGTAGAAAATGGAGATAAAGGATATAGAGGATTTGATCTGTTTGCTTGGAGTTGGTCGAAGAATAATGCAACCCTATTCCTTGCATACTTTTATGCAAGCCTTTTTTTTCTGCACAGGCAATACAAAAGTGACTTCGAGTCAGCCCCAATAACCTTGACTATGCAAAACTTGCATTTTCTTTTCTGGGTTTACAAAAGACTTCCAGCAAGAAGTCAAATATTTCATATTTAAAAACCAAGTAGTAAAGAAAGAGGCATTGAGCATTTTTCTCTGTACTTTCATCGGTAATGAAGTGCTATATTAAGTAAGAATGTTATATTAATTGAAAATATTATGTGAAATAATACTATCAGTGTGGACACACATTGTTCTTACCCAGTTTTGACATAATGTGCTATTTGATTTCCAGTAGCGTGAAAGAAGCAACATTATAATGTACTAGGAATGGAGCCAGCACTACCTACAATAATAATGTGAATTCCTTGGAAACATTAAGGGGAAATATTTTTATAACAAGTAATTTGCTGAAATATGCATAGCCTGAATTTGCACATTTGCACTTGGCTTCCAGCACTGTGTGCAAACAAAGGTTACCTGAAAATAAAAACAATACTATTTCAGTATTCCCACTGAACAAAGGATGTCAAGAATGCTTTTTTTCTTGTTTGTGTGCTTTAACCTAGTAAGCTTAAACTTGAATCCATCCTTCCTTAGCTAAATGAATCACAGAATCATAGAATCAGTCAGGGTTGGAAGGGACCACAAGGATCATCTAGTTCCAAACCCCCAGCCATGGGCAGGGACACCCTACCCTAGATCAGGCTGCCCAGAGCCTCATCCAGCCTGGCCTTAAACACTTCCAGGGATGGGGCCTCAACCACCTCTGGACAACCCATTCCAGGCTCTCACCACCCTCATGGTGAAGAACTTCTCCTCATGTCCAGTCTGAATCTCCCCACCTCCAGCTTTGCTCCACTCCCCATAGTCCTATCACTACCTGACAGCCTAAAAAGTCTCTTCTCAGCTCTTTTGTAGCCCACTTCAGGTACTGGAAGGCCACAATGAGGTCACCTGGGAGCCTCCTCCAGACTGAACAGCCCCAACTCTTTTATTCTGTCCTCATAGCAGAGGTGCTCCAGCCTTCTGCTCATCCTCATGGCCCTTCTCTGGACATGCCTGAGCACCTCCCCATCCCTGTTGTCCCAGGGCCTCCAGAACTGGATGCAGTACTCCAGGTGGGGTCTCACCAGAGTGGAGTAGAGGAGGAAAATCACCTCCCTCACTTCTGGCCACACTTCTGATGTAGCCCAGGCTCTGGTTGGCTTTCTGGGCTGCAAGTGCATGTACTAGAGACAGGAGTAGACTCAGGAAAAGATTTGAAAAGATGTATATGAACTGAGCCCTAACTTAGGACATGGTTCTGCACTGCTGTTGTTTGAAGAGTATCTCTGCCTTGTGCATTGCTTTTACCCATTTTGGTTTTTGCTGAACAATGAAAGGTTCAAAGCATAGCTGCTATGCAAATAGGTGAAGAACTGCCTTTGTAGCTAGAAGAAAGCTCCTTATGAAGAAATCAGTAAGAATAATTTATTTAGTATATTGATGAGTGAATATAAAGTTATTTCTGTTTTTCAGTTGATGTGTTAGGTTCTGATGGAAAAAAACACCAATCTTTAATTCTCTTAGGCTGAAGAAACTAGGGAATTTCAATGGCTAATTTTTCATGAATGCCATGGAAATCAGTAATGTTTAGAAATAGCTGTCTTCTCACACATTTTCTCTGCATCTTTTAAAATACAGATTTTTTTTTTCCTCCAGCTTGGGTAACAGTAACCATAAGTGTGAAGAAAAAAAAGTACAAATCTGCAAGTGGCTCACGAATGCTCTAGTATTTTAATCAATGTAGTTGGCACGTTATAAGGAAGCTTACTGTGATCTTATTTTTTGTTTATTTAGATCTGTAAGAGTCTGTGGATGCAGAGTGTGAAGAGAGTGTTAAACTGGACCTTTTCATTAACAGAAAGACACAATCATCACCATACTACAGTCTTCTACATTCTTCCTGAATCATGAAAAGACCATCAAAATGTTTAGTACTAAGGACATAACAAACTTTGTACTCAGCATCACATTTCCTGGGCTTTATCATAGAATCATAGAATGGTAAGGTTGGAAGGGACCTCAAAGCTCATCCAGTTCCAACCCCCTGCCATAGGCAGGGACACCTCCCACTAGCACAGGTCACTCAAGGCCTCATCCAACCTGGCCTTGAACCCCTCCAGGGAGGGAGCAGCCACAACCTCCCTGGGCAACCTGTGCCAGTGTCTCACCAGCCTCACTGCAAACAATTTCTTCCTAACATCCAGTCTAAATCTTCCCTCTGCCAGTATAAACCCATTGCCCCTTGTCCTGTCATTGCAACGCCTTGTCAAGAGTCCCTCCCCAGCCTTCCTGTAGCCCCCTTCAGATACTGGAAGGCTACTCTAAGGTGTCCTGGAAGCCTTCTCTTCTGCAGGCTGCAGAGCCCCAACTCTCTCAGCCTGTCCTCACATTTATTGTGTGTGCTTCTAGAAGAGCTTGTAGATGTCTCTCTAGGTAGTCAGATGTTTCACAAATGGGTGCTTAGAAAGCTCATTCCCAGTCCCAGAGCTTCTCAGCTCTGGAACTACTTTATTTCAGTTTCATCCTTAAAGGAAGGTTTGTCAAGACTTCCTCTTTGCACCTCATCGTGTCTTTTTGAAGAAACGAGATGAAATTTTCTTATTATCTTGTGAGTTCAGATCCTAGCCCTCTAAAACCTCCAGTTTCAATCTCCCCTCTGCCAGTTCAAACCCATTACCCCTAGTCCTAGAGGACCTTGTAAATCATCCCTCCCCAGCCTTCCTGTAGGCCCCCTTCAGATACTGGAAGGCCACTCCAAGGTCTCCTGGAAGCCTTCTCTTCTCCAGGCTACAGAGCCCCAACTCTTGTAGCCTGTCCTCAGAGCAGAGCTGCTGCAGTCCTCTGAACATCTTCTTGGCCTCCTCTGGACTTGCTCCAACAATTCCATGTCCTTCTTGTGTTTAGGGCTCTAGAACTCTACACAGTACTCCAGATAGGGTCTTAGGAGAGCAGAGCAAAGGGGCAGAATCCCCTCCCTTGCCCTGCTCACTCTGCTCTTGCTGCAGCCCAGCACACAGTTGCTGTCTGGGCTGTGTGCACACTGCTGGCTCACGTTGAGCTTTTCATCAACATTTTGTAGTTTTTCCACAAGCCAGTACACAACAGACATTATGAGATTGGGTAACACTGAGATCATCAGGGTGACACTGTGACCATATTCCTGAGATGAGTTCTCATGGCAGAGTTGTTCTTTGGCAGGAGAAAAGACAAAGTCCTACAGTTTTGTGAAGATTTCTGCAAGCAGCTTATCTGTTATGATTATAGCTGTTTAAAGGGTGTTCATTTTTTGTTTAGCTGAACTGTATCATCTGATACCAGGTTTCTCCCAAGTAGCTGAAAGTTACTGCATTGCAGCAGAACAAAAATATGTGAAGGTATAAGCATAACAATATTTTAATGGAATAACCTAATACTGTGCTGTAATGAAAATTGAGCTTATTTTAGAAAGGCAGAGTCCCATCCTCTGATGAAATAAAATCCATGTATCTTCAGCTTTGTGGAAGTGATAATTAGATGTGTTCCATCAAGTTACATTTCTGTGGCTGGTGTAATTCTTAAACCACAGTAAGACTGTGATTTGATTGAATTAGCCCCAAGTACTACATAAGCTATGTTTAATGCTGGGGTTACTTAAAAATGGATATACACATTCATATTTTTGGTCAGGTATGTGGCTGACACCCGATATAAAAATGCAAATTATAAATTTCTGTAGCTGTTTTATTGAAGTTTCACATTTAAAACTACCTGGGGGAAAAAAAAATCATTACTATCTTTCATTGTTTTAGGGCTGCACTCAGCTGTAAGCCTTGACTGTGTATATCCACATTTTTATTCACCTAATGATGAAGTCAGCAAAATCATCCTGTTCCTCCCTGCTGCTCACCATCAGTAATTGTGTGTGCCCTGAAGGGTTGGTTGCACCAAAGATGTAAGGTCTGCTGTTGAATGTGTAACATCAGTCCCCCACACTTTCCAAAACACCTTTTCTCAATAAAAACACACTGAAGACCCCAGTCTGATACCATGAATTAACATCCATTAATGAACCAAGGCAAATTTCCAGCTTTCTGGAGTCAGTAAAGTTTAATACAATCACTTTCTTTGATCAGAAGGTCAAAGAAACAGAACAGTCCTACTGGGTGTGTCATGAATGCCCTTGCTGAGTATTGGCTTTCCAGTTTATTGCTATCTGTATTGATGTGTTAATATCCAGAGCACTGGATCCTCACTGCTGTTCCCTGTTCTGTACAACCACAGCAGCAGGCAGATAGCCTTTCTCTCAGAGTTCAACATGAACCTGTCATTTGCCTTGAAAGCTGCAGAAGCTCTTCTTTAAGGAATGTCATTTGACTTTCTCTGGTTGTTTCCTGCAAGGGTGAGGTATTTCTGCATCCTGTGTTTCTTGTTGAGCTTTCCTTCTCTGTCTCTTGTATTCTGCAGACACTGTAGAAGATGAAATGGAAATGGCCACAGTACGACATAGACCTGAAGCTCTTGAACTTCTGGAAGCACAGAGTAAATTCACAAAGAAGGAACTTCAGATCTTATATAGAGGTTTCAAGAATGTAAGCACTTCCTTTTTGGATTTTTACCAGCCCTTTATAGGATGGGCCACTGCAATCCCAGCAGTATGAGTGTCAGAGGGGCTCATGGAACTCAGTAGCTAAATACTGCATGTCTGGTAAGATGAGGAGACAATCACTCTGCAGCAATTGGGTTCTTTAATGACCAAAATTGCAGACAAATTAGAAAGTATCCAGAAGGCAATAATGATTACTTAGTATAGTAGCACTTTGTTCAAGAACAGATTGAAAATTCTGTTGAGGCTGTTTGTCTTAAGATATACTAATGGGAGAAGAACATAAGTCCTAAATAATTTGGTCAGTAAGAGGAAAGATTTTTGATTTCTGTGCTCACAGTAGCTATCATGAGAAGTAATTGGCATAAATTGCACTAGAAGGTTTGGGGTTTGTTTTTTTTTTCCTTTTGTTCAGTGAGCAGGAGTAGATGGCTTCTTCAGTTCTTTCTAATTCTACAAATCTATAAACTTGTTGGATCCCTTTACTAGGAGTCATTAGTTGTGATTTTTTTGACTGATTATTTGTGCTCTACTGGCAGGCTCAATGTTTTTATTTGGTGAGGTTCCCCACTGAGGACCCTGGCAGCTGGGTGCAGGTTGCCTCCTGTTTCAGTGTGTACTACTTGCTACCCTGTGAGGCTACCCTTCATGTTGGCATCTGTGGTTAGTACAGCAGAGAAATAAGACACAATAAGATTTTAGTTTGTATTAAATTCTGATTCTACACCAAAAGCAGAAGCTTCTCCTGGTTTTATTAATACTATATATTTTTTTAAAGCAGTATTCTGCTTTTTAATAGCCCTTTTCTCTCTGTTTTGTTCTGCTTTTATATGATTGACAATCTGTAGGTTATTACATGCAATTAACATTGGAGAGAAATTACTTGGTATTAAAAAAATAGTAATAGCAATTGCTTGCAAATCACCAGTGTGTAATTTTATTCTATATACTGTGAGTACTGCAACTGTTCAGGTGCTAAGTCTCCTGCTGAGCTGAATGTAAAGATAAATTTAATTGCATTTATCACTTTTTGATTCAGTTTTGCTTTCACCCTTACAAAAGTGCCTTCTTCCTGCCCTTGGCATTTACTTCTCAAATCAAATTATGGAACAAAATATAATAATGCTAAAAGCACAATGAAGCAAACTCAGCTGTGGAATCCAAGAGAGTGTCTTCAATAGCTTGTACAAGAAGTGTGAATCCTGCAGAATTCTTAGATACCATGGATTTTTAACCAAAAAGGGTGTTTTAAAAGTACATTTTTATTGAGGGCTTGCAATGCAAGTAAAATACAGTTCATTTATTGTGTCCTGTCTATATATCATCCTCAGTTCCAGATGGCATATAATGTTGGCATAGTAGTGATTAACAGTGATTGCTCTTAAAAGCTTTTCATTTCCTCAGGGTACCAGAGAACATTCCCCTGCTAATGACAGTATTCCCCAGGTGCTGCAAATCATGAACTAATGTCCCTAATTATCCAAGGCAAAAAGGTAAAAAGTATAGTGGATATAATAAGCCTTCTGTCTGTTTCTCTAAGAATGATTATTTTTAGAGTCTCAGAAATGAAAGACCTTGATAATCCTCTGCATAAAATGAGGTATGGAAAAAGAGATTGGGTTCTAAGGAAGTATTACTGTTTTACTGGAGTTTTGAAAAGAGGAATTCCAGCTCTTCACCTGCTTTTGTGTTCAAAGCTGTAAGGTCTGCTTACATCAAAGGATTTTTGCTGGTAATGTATGGTAATACATCTTTATTCAGGTGTTTCATTTCCTTATCAGTACCTGATAATTCAAGACATGCATGTAGAAATATCTCAATTATTTAGGACTAATGGGCATGAACTTCTGAGGTTTGTGTTTAACATAATTGCAAAATTATCAATTACTTTAAGAAATACTGTACAGTGTGCCCAGGGCTAGTGATGGTCATGAAAATAAATCAGTTTAAAGCACTAGTCTTTAGCCCAAGCATTACACTTCAAAAAGGATTTCAAAACTTTCAGTGGAGTTGGGATTTCTTTTATTTCTTAATCAGTTTCTACTGCAAAGTTTGGTGCTAGATCACACTTCCTTAGTGACTTCTGGTAGTGCAGGTATGCCTCAGCTCTCTGAGCAGCTTGCCTGTGCTGAAAAGTTATCTGTCATGTCCCATATCTAGATTTTATCAACTGCAGTTTGAGTAGCTTTGCTGGGCACTGGTACAGGCTGACATTATGGTGACGTTATAGTTTGCACTTAGGTGGTCTCCTGACAGTGCTCACTCATCCATTCCTACTTGCCACAGGCCACCTCCCTTCTCACTTTTCTTTCTGATCCAGCTCAGTGCTGTTCTGCCACTATCTCCAGCTCTGTGTGCTTCAAGCATCAATATATGCTGGGGGCATCTTTGCTTTGCTGAGCATGAGCCAGCAACGTGTCCCTGCAGCAAAGGTGGCAGATGGTTTCCTGGACTGCCTTAAGCAAAGTGTTACCAGCAGGTGGAGGGAGGTGAACCTTTCCCTCTACTCAGCACTGGTGAGGCCATACCTGGAGTGCTCTGAATTTATGGTCCTGTTAGATTAGATCTGCAGCATCCTACAGCACAGTCCCATTAGCATCACACTGCATGGGCAGGGGTTCAAAAGAGCTTTTTGTGAAAACTGAGGTCCTAGAGGTAATACTGCTGGTATCAGCTGGCAGAGTATTTACACATGCTCTGGTTAATATAGCAGAATTATGTCCTATGTATGGATTTTTGCTAGTCTGCAGCACAGCAGCCTGCCTCACCGTGGTCTTCACTACAGTTGCAGGGGCATCTCTGCTCTGGCACTTGGAGCACCTCCTTCTTCTCCTCCTTCACTGACCTTGGTGTCAGCAGAGTTGTTTCTCTCACACATTCTCACTCTTCTCTCCAGCTGTCTTTGGTCTGGGGCAATAACTTTTTCCTCTTCTTGAATACATTGTCACAGAGGTGCTGCCACCATTGCTGATTGTCTCAGCTTTGGCCAGCAGTGGGTCCATCGTGGAGCTGTCTGGCATTGGCTGTGTTGGTCAGAGGAAGATTCTAGTGCTCCCATTGTCAAAACCTTGCCACACAAACCCAATGCTTTCAGTATCTTGTTTTCAGGAGTGGCCAGATACAGAAAGAAAAATATAATAAGAAGGGGAATTTGGAGTGACAATTCCCCTCTCATACCATTCTCTCACGTTCTGCTGCTGAAATACTTCCTGTGCTGAAAGGGTTAACTGCATCTTTGTATTTTACATACTTTAACCAAAGTTTCTTTCAGAAACTGTGATAATTTAGTTTTTGAACCTATCAGGGTATTTTTGACATCTACAGGATCCTGTGGGAAATTAGCTCCATACATAATTATGCCTTCTGTGAAAAATAATTCATTTCTGTGTCAAACTTGCTGCCTTTTATTTTAGTAAGTTATTTATAGTATTTCTGCTATGAGAAAGTGAATAACTATTACCATTACATTTTCAAGATATTCTGTTTTACATGCCTCTGTCATATTTCCTAGTCTCTTCTTGTCCCAACTGGAAAAAAATTTATCTATAAATTCTCACTCCAGCCTGAGTCCTGACTAGTGTGAGAATGTCCATTTTGAGCTAGGCATGACCAGAACTTCTCACAGCTTACATCCAGTTACTTATTGTTTATGATTTTTAGTTCCTTACATATAGTTCTGACTGACTTCAGATGAGCAAGCAGCAAATACTGCTGTATTTCTGTATTTTTTGCTTGATTTATTTTCTGGTTTTTACTTAAACAAAATTTAAATTTTAAAATGTATTTTCATCCATTTGGTTTTCTGATGTAGGAAATTTAAACATCATATCCAGCAAACAGTAAGTCAAGCAGAAGGTTTGTAGAGTCTTAGCATCTCTGTGCATATGTACACAGCTGAAAACTTCAGAGAGTCTCAGATTACACTTTAGTAGTGTAAGTGATGCTCTTGGAAACAAGAATCTTAGAATCATAGAATCAGTCAAGGTTAGAAGGGACCACCAGGAATCTAGTTCCAACACCCCTGCCATGGGCAGGGACACCTCACCCTAGATCAGGCTGTCCAGAGCCTCATCGAGCCTGGCCTTAAACACCTCCAGGGATGGGGCTTCCACCACCTCCCTGGCCAACCCCTTCCAGGGTCTCACCACCCTCATGGTGAAGAACTAGAGATTAAGTGCAGGAAAGGCCCAAAGAATATTGAAATCCCCATCTTGGCAATGGCTGTTTTGGTAGTGGTCAGGGACAACATTTAAAATACAAAAGGAGATATACTGGAACAAACAGAACAAAGTGGGTTAAGTGCCTTCAGATGACCTAACAACTGTTAAAAGGAAAAGCACCAAGGGAGATCCTATGCCTGTATTCAATAATTTAGGCATTTTAAAGCTTCTATGCTATCCTTCTCAGCCTTCCCAGGCTCAAAAGAGTGTGCCTAGCACTCTGGTTTACAGTGATCCTGCACTCTGCTGATGAATTGTTGCTCGGCTGCCATCGCAGTGGGACCTCTCCATTTTGTATTTGGCTTCCTGTCATCCCATTTCTTGTAAATTGAAATAGTGATTGCTGCAGTCATTAACCTTTCAAACCAAGGGCTCTGTGGCAGGCCTGCTACAAGTGGTACTTCACAATAAATTGCAAGGACTATCAAGCATGCACTCAACATGTGGTCTCTCTTTCTCTTTTGTCCACCGATAGGTCTCTCGCAGTATTAAAAATGTCCCTGAGCAATGGCACATTTCCATTTCAAATATACTTAGATAAATGCTTTAGCTGCTCAAAAGATGCTCCTGTGCTAAACTTAATTATGTTTTAATTTTGCTTGATTTTTCTCACCAAAAATTCTGCCAGACTCTATGTTGGGAAATGACTTGCCTGGAAAAGTGATTTTAACCCAAAGTCATTGTTAGCAACAGAAAGTGTAAATTGAAGAATTCTCCAGAATTCTCTTCTGGAGAAGAAAAGGCTTTGAGGAGACCTTAGAGTAGCCTTCCAGTATCTGAAGAGGGCCTACAGGAAGGCTGGGGAAGGACTATATACAAGGTCTTGCAATGCCAGGACAAGGGGCAATGGGTTTAAACTGGCAGAGGGGAGATTTAGACTGGATGTTAGGAGGAAGTTCTTTCCAGTGAGGGTGGTGAGACACTGGCACAGGTTGCCCAGGGAGGTTGTGGCTGCTCCCTCCCTGGAGGGGTTCAAGGCCAGGTTGGACGAGGCCTTGAGTGACCTGTGCTAGTGGGAGGTGTCCCTGCCTACGGCAGGGGGGTGGAACTGGAGGAGCTTTGAGGTCCTTTCCAACCTTACCATTCTATGATTCTAAGTCATGCACACATAAAAATGTCCCTGCAAACATACTGTAACGTTCAGTAGGCATCACTGTTCTTGAGACATTTATTGGGAAAACAACATTTCTAAGATGTGTTTCTTCCCTATTGCTGTTGAGCAAATGAAGCAGCTGATGACAGTAAGATAGTAACTCTGATAACGTTGCAGCTCAAAGGTAGGCTCCCTCATCACACTACCCATCTCTGCAAGGATACCTTTGTGCATAACTCAGAATATGCTAATTTATTCAAAGATTTTTTTCCATTTCAATTCTAGTTTGATGGGAGCATTGTATTACTGCACGTTGCATTTCTAAGTCCCACAGAAAAGTTTAATGAAAACTCATTTTCTAGGTGATAAAGCTCATTTATTGATTGTTTAGCACATTTGAGGTTTGCACAGTAAAATACAGCTATTCTTATTGTCCTTTTCTGGAAAATTCCTTCCCTTTTGTTTGTTCTGCTGTAGATCTCATACAGAAAAAAAAATAATGAAATGAAAGTGCTTGTTTTATCTATTTAACTACATTTCCAGTCTAATGAGGAGGCAATAAAAACATACAATTCATGTTATGTGCTTTCATCTAAGACATATCTACATACCCAAGTGTGAAGAAACATACATAGAATACTTTTAAGTTGGAGTAGGTGACCTTCAGGTTTCTCTTTTGGTGCACAGTTGTGTGAGTTTGTGGTCTGAACTGCCCACATTCAGATCAGAAAAGTAATTTAATATCCAGGACATGCCCCATTGTGGCAAAAGGTTTTAGAGAGGAGCTGACCTCTCTGCACAGTGTATGAGCAGCAGTGCTGTGGACATGCAGAGGATGTGTTACACAATGAAGCACCAACAGCTTCTCTTTTCAAATAGATGCAATCCTGACACCTGAATGGGTTGTGCCTCATGTATATAAACCTGCTAAATTTCTGTCATAGAAGTGCCAATAAAATAGGAATGGGGAAAAAAAAAATTGAAAAAAAAGAAGAAAGTTTAAAAGTTCTGAGATTTACTAGAAAATCAGAGAGTAATAAATCAAATTGAAAATTAATGTCTCCTATTAGAAAACTCCTGTGATTTGCTTAGTTTTAAGAAGCTGAATGACAGACAGAAGCATAATGACACTTTCCAAGCAAGTAAACCTAGAAACTGGATACTATGTCTGCTGTCTGCTGACAGACTTCTTCTTTTTCTGTCTAGAGAGAGCTTCTGAAGACATAAATGCACTTAGCTCAACTCCCCATTTTTAAAATCTTGAGTTATTATTTACCAGTTGTGCTTCAGATCTGTTGTTTTCTCAGCTTTAGATGACTGAAGAAAAACTTTAAAAAAAAAAAAAATTCCAAACAAACCTTACCAAGGCAGAATTCTTTTCAAGAGCCCTGGGTATAGGAGGAACTTTTCGTATTTCAAACAAGGCTATGTGAAAATCTTTTTTAACAATTTTGAGCCATAAATAATGCTTACAGCCATTATATTTTTCATTCAGGAGATCGTTCAGAAACTGGAAACTTCAAATCTGAGAGTAAGAATAATTTGGAAGTACAGTTTGACAGGCCTAGCATATAGTTGTCAGTTGTCACAGATTTACAGACCTTAATGCGTTCGGTGGAGATTCTCATTTCAATTAGTCTCGCAGTTGCTGGCAGAGATTGAAATCTTCTTTTTGAAGGTTAATAATGAACTCAGTCCTTACACTTCTATTCATCTCATGACTTACTGCTGTTTGTGGAGATAGTTCATGTCGTGTTCACAAGGGAAAAACTGTCATCCAGCATGCCAAGGATTGTTTTTGTATTAGTGATTGCTTACTTCTGAATTGTCTCTGAAAAATGTAGCAGCCAAATCCCTAATTAAGCAGGATGTAAGAGAGGGATTTTAAGCACCAAGTATCAATAATAGCACAAAATACCAAATAACCTTTCAAATGATTTGCTCTGAAAAAGTCAATATTATATTTTGGTGGAATTGTGTTGCTCTGTGTGCTTACTAGTTTGTCCTGTTTGAAGCTGCCAGTACTCTGTCCTGTGCTCTGGTATGGTCCCAGCAGGGCTTATGGTAAGATGTGCCATCAGTCATGCCAGGCATCTTCTACTCTGCTAGCCAGCTGCTCACCGTAACTCATCTGCTGGTAGAACTGTTTTCTACCACAGAGCTTTCATGTGGATCAGTATGTGATATCTGAGGAATATAAATGTTGATGAGCTAGAATATGAGCAGCAAAATATCTTCTTTGGCTATGATTCAGTGCAGTTACTCTCTCGCTGCATCTAGACTAAGTACTGCAAAGCTTGGCAATTGAGTTTTGTGCAATTGTTAAGTTTTGGTTTCTTGGGTAATCATAAACATTAGAGAAGTAAAATTTGGTGCAATGCACCACTGATGATGATATTAAAAAAAATAGTAAACACCTCTTATTTTAGGGAGAATGGAACAAAGCAAGAAATGGGTAGATTCAGACTGGATGTTAGGAAGAAGTTCTTCACCATGAGGGTGGTGAGACCCTGGAATGGGTTGCCCACGGAGGTGGTCAGAACCCTATCCCTGGAGGTGTTTAAGGCCAGGCTGGATGAGGCTCTAGCCAGTCTGATGTAGTGTGAGGTGTCCCTGCCCATGGCAGGGGGGTTGGAACTAGATGATCCTGGTGGTCCCTTCCAATCCCGACTGATTCTGTGATTTTCCTTTTTCTCACCAGTCCTCTTTTCTTTATGAGGTGAGATGAATACTCACAGTAAGTGGGTTTGGATCTTTATGGTTTTTTTTCTTTTTTTTGATTCCTGATCAATTTAAACAAAATCAGAAATGTGTAGGTGTTGTGGAGGGGTAATTAATAGATGTGAGAGATGATTTTCAAAGATTAATATTGTTTATTAACATTCAATATTCAGAACTCTCTCTACCCTGACCACTAATTTTAATAATAATCAGTTCTTTGCACGGTCATGGAAACTTTATAGAGATGATAAAATAGGATCTGGAAATAACTGGTAATAATATAACAATAACTGAATTCAATTGAACTGGAAGAGAAGGTTCCTGCAGTCAATACTCCGCTTGTGGTCAATACTCCGCTTGCCCACTAGATGGACTCAAGGAGCTCCTCTCTGCTTCAGGCAGAAGGCAATGGTGAGTTACAAGAGGCTTTAAGTATTTACTCACAAAATTATCTCCCGCCTGGCAGGGCTGGCTACAGCTTCAGACGGTGCCCAAATGCTTTCAGGGAATTCTGTTACTGTCTTGTCAGCCACTGAGGCTTCTGACTCTTCCCAGGCTTCACAGGCGGCAGACAATCTCTTACCTGGTCCTGATCTCTCTGGACAGTCTGTGTATCTCCAGGGCTCCCCATCTTGATAGGAGGCTTTCAGGTGTAGACAGGATGTCTGTGATGTGCAGCCTCAGCACAGATGTCATGCTGGCTATGCAGGCTGATCACGTGCAGGCATTTAGAGCCTGTTCCTGGTAAACTCGAGGCAGGCAGTTCAGGATATAAGAAGGCAATAGCAAGCAGGGATACAAGGGCAGAGCACAAGGGCCTTTTATCCATACAGCCCAAGACTAATGGGCCTTTGGACACAGAATAGCCAATCAGGTTGGCACTTTGCCAAGCTTGACCATATTAGGTTGAAGCTATAGGCTTGCTTTATCCTTTCTGGGGCAGAACACAGGCCTTGCACAAGGCATACCCAAGCGGAGCCATATTTACCACAGGATGACAAACAAGTCTGGGCAAGCCACAGTCCTCTGATTCAGTGGCTTCAGGTTCTTTGTCCTCTTTGCCATAGTTGCTTCTCCCCAAAACAGAAGAAGGGAATGCAGTAAAACATGCCTGGGCAAGCCAAGACATGCATAAGCCTATTTTGTCCGGCTTGGGCCTACCACATCAGTAGGTTTCATCAGAAAGCAGTGAAACCATCAAAAACTTCTTGATTTCAATAGAATTAATTTCTAATTAGAAATGCCTTCAGCATTACATCTGTGCTGAAAAATAAACACTTGTAAATTTCCAAATAAAGCAGCAAAGCACAAGTGACAAAGCTTCAAGGTCAGATCTCCAGTGTCATGGAGATGCATTGCATTGAGCCAACCTGCATTTACCTGTGAGTGAAAGGATAAAATCCAGTGTCTAGCAGAGCCCATATTCTTTAGATCAGCTGGACATTTGCACAGTTGCTCTTCACTCCGATTATGAGAATGATTCTCATGTTAACTTCCAAGTAAGGGAATTTATTCAACCCAATCAATTCCAGTGTGAAATATACTTCAAGGACCTTAGCTACGGTGAGTATAGCAGAAGAAATAGAAGCAAATAACTTAGAAGACAGCATGATTCAGTAAACACAGCATGAAACTAGAAGTCTAAAGACTCTAGCCTTTTGGCTCTCTGGCTGGCTTATTAACTGCCACACACCTTTAAAAGCCTTAACTATCACACTAAAAAGCCTTCTGGGTTGCAAGAGACCATTATACTAGTGCTCTGCTGCCTGCATGGGCTCTGCATTGACAACTGCCTAATTTAATGTCTCTGGTCTGACAACCAAAACCTTTTAGAGTGTCTGGCTATCTGAGAGGTTGCTTCTCAGGCTCTGATCAAAGCCTCCTCAAATACGTCCTGGGAACAAAGTGGGGAGCACCAGTAGGAGGGCTGCTAGTGGTGGGAAACTGAACTTTCCCAGGAACTGGAGATAGCAAAGTTCATCCTTACGGGGGAGAAAAATGAGCACTGAATTCCTCAGCATTAAGAGCGAAATGTGTGTTCTGTGAGCAGTATGTTTGAATGAGACTGTTATCCTCAAAAGGCTGAGCTCCATATCCATCAAATGGAAATAAGAGTGACCTTGCACCTGAAAATAGGACTGATCTGGGAACCACTCCATGTGGTTTGTCCAACAATTATTTACCTGCTCCATTTATGCATCTCCAATGCTATGACCAACCCTCACTGTGGGCTCACAAAACCAAATGTGGTGAATATTTTCACAACTCCCTGGTAGCTGGGTATGGCAGTGTTTGTGGCACACTATCTGGCATGCACCATCATAGGTACCAGGGCAGCAGAGACATGGTTGTGCTTGTGATCACTAGTGTCAGCTCTAAGCACAGGATATGGGCGCACGGGAAGAGTATTGTACAGGCTAATAACATTGGATCAACAGACCAGAAATCCAGGTTCAAGGTCTTCAATATTGGCTGGTGAAGCTGGGGAAGGGCCTAGA
>WBNM01024533.1:0-94386 GCA_013399055.1 Ramphastos sulfuratus | reverse complement strand
TATGATTCTATGATTCCTGTCCTCTGCCAGGGAAGTGCACCCTTCTCCAGTGTGGACCATGCAAGCCTTCAGAGAAGCTGCAAGTGGTTGTGTGCAATCTGTTTTTCTCACGCAGCTGTGAGATCAGCAGCGTGACAAACCTGGCTGTGTCAGGCATAGATGGCAGGCTCAGAGCTTAATAAGCACTTTTCTTAGCTGTCACTGTAAGGGAAGTCTCTGCTTCATGGATCTGTCGGAAGATATTTACTGCTTGGGTTAAAAAAAAAAGAAAAAAAAGGCAACTGCAGGACAGATGAAATTAATTAAAGGTTTCGCTAAACTTCCATCACTAAAATTTCATATTTCCCTCCATGTAGGCTATTATAGGTTGCAGGATGACTAACTTAAACATTATCACATGACGTGCTGTCATCTTTCATAAATAACCTAAGCATTGCTGTAATCCTGCATAAACCCAACTCTGGATGTTGAGAAATATTATGCAAGTGTCCAACATGAAAAGAGTTGTGTTTCTTATTCCACCGCTCTGGCCAAACACCATGTTGCCTTTACTGGAAAACTGGTGTTCATCAAACGAGTTTAAAGCTGAGAGTGGGAGAGGGTGGGACATTGCATTCTTCAGAAATGACATCAATAATGTCGGGGCTGCTTTGTCTTTGTGCTGCTAGCAAGTGTGGGATGTGGCAGAGCAGGGAGCAGGCCATGCTGAGCTCCGGCTTCGCCTTCCTCTTCAAACCGAGACACTGCGGAGGCTGAGCCATGCTTTGTGCGCCCTTCTGCTTCACCCTCTGAAGCTTCGAGCTCCGGATCAAGAAATATCAAACTGTCTCAATTTATAGCTCATGATCACAAAGGGAACTAAAAAAAAAAAAGGAGAGAGGAAAGAAAATCCATCGTGGATTTGCTTTTATTTCTATTAAAAAAAGTAGTGGAGGGATAGGACTCAAAGAGAGGACAAGAGAGTGGTTTTCACAGAATCACCATGGTTGGAAAAGAGCTCTAAGATCAAGTGCAGCCATTATCTAACTCTACTGCACTATATCCTTGAGCACCATGCCTAGATGGCTTTTAAATACACCTAGCAATGGGGATTTAACCACCTCCCTGGGCAGCCTGTTCCAGTCTTTGAGAACCCTTTCA
Source organism: Ramphastos sulfuratus (assembly GCA_013399055.1). Classification (NCBI taxonomy): domain Eukaryota; kingdom Metazoa; phylum Chordata; class Aves; order Piciformes; family Ramphastidae; genus Ramphastos; species Ramphastos sulfuratus. The sequence continues at coordinate 93,246 of WBNM01024533.1, read as the reverse complement.
GCAGAGAGTTTTTTGCTAATGTCCAACCTAAACCTCCCCTGACATAACTTGATGCCATTTCCTCTTGTCCTATCAATTATGACTTGTGAGAGGACACCAAGAGCCACCTCACTGCTATATCCTTTCAGGGAGTTGTAGAGACCCAGAAGGTCTCCCCCAGCCTCCTTTTCTCCAGACTAAACAACCCCAGCTCCCTAAGATGCCCCTCATAGATTTATTCTCATGACCCTTCACCAGCTTTACTGCCCCTTTCTGGCCTCACTCCAGCACCTCAACGTCTTGGAAGTGGGGATGTGCACCTCAGTGGCTTTCTGGAGGCTACACGTTCTCAGATTATAAACATTGAAGAACTATGGAATAATGGAATAGTGGAATAATGAATATATTAAGGAAATCTGGGATTTCGTCAGCATTTCTTCCTATCTTGGCAGGGGGCTTGGACTTGATGTCTCTGGAGGTCCCTTCCAACCTCTAAGGTTCTGTGATTCGTAATAATAAATATTTCAAAGGAGGATAAAATGGAGTCTTAAATATATATCATCTGTTTATTGGAAATCTTCATTAGATGCTTGGGGTTAATAGTTATTGTCTGTTGATTCTTGTAAGTTGAGCATTGCTTCATTTTAGGCTATCAAGAAAGGCAGAGGGAAGGCAATGCCAGACCTTCCAACTGTTAGAGTTAGTTATTTTCTGTTGGTTCTTACAAATTGAGCATTGCTTCATGTTGGGATATCAAGAAAAGAAGAGGGGAGGCAATACCAGACCTTCCAACAGTTAGAGTTAGTTATTTTCTGTTGGTTCTTACAAATTGAGCATTGCTTCATGTTGGGATATCAAGAAAGGCAGGGAGGAGGCAATGCCAGACCTTCCAACAGTTAGAGTTAGTTATTTTCTGTTGGTTCTTGCAAGTTGAGCATTGCTTCATGTTGGGATATCAAGAAAAGAAGAGGGGAGGCAATGCCAGACCTTCCAACAGTTAGAGTTAGTTGTTTTCAGTTGGTTCTTGTAAGTTGAGCATTGCTTCATGTTGGGATATCAAGAAAAGAAGAGGGGAGGCAATGCCAGACCTTCCAACAGTTAGAGTTAGTTATTTTCTGTTGATCCTTGTAAGTTGAGCATTGCTTCATGTTGGGATATCAAGAAAAGCAGAGGGAAGGCAATGCCAGACCTTCCAACTGTTAGTTATTTTCTGTTGGTTCTTGCAAGTTGAGCATTGCTTCATGTTGGGATATCAAGAAAAGAAGAGGGGAGGCAATGCCAGACCTTCCAACTGTTAGAGGTTTGGACCTGGTTTCTCAGAGTCCCAAGTGGTGATAGAGTAATAAATAAAGTGTTGCCACTAACAACAACAACAAAAAAAGCTGTTAGTTGACAATCTGGGGGGATATAAAGAGTGTGTTTCATAGGCTGTCCATTACCATGATAGACACTTAGTTTGTCACTTGAGTTGTTTAAATTTAGATGGATTGGCTTTCCAACAGAGCTGCCAGAAGCGAGGGACACCCTAAGGAAAGATGAAATGTTGACATTAGTCACAAACAATGAATTCCCCTCTTAAAAATGCTTTAAACCAGGAATTTACAGGAAGCCAAAATGAGCAGTACAGAGCTAGGTATCAACCTTCCCAATATAATTGGTTTGCTTACTCTGTGGTAGTTGTGAGTATGGTTTAAAGTGCATTTAATTCATTTCTGCAGTGGATGCTTCTACAGCTGGTAAATATGTAAACAACATGGCATAGCTACTTAATTAAGCCTATAGATGTGGCTTTGGCTGCTTTGTACTTGGGATAAATTCTTCTGCTTTTCAAGTCGTGGAGGTTGAGACAACAGGTTTTGGTCTGAGTTGTGGTTTGGCTTTTTTTTTTTGGGATGAGGGGAGGTTGGGGNGGGAGGTGTCCCTGCCTATGGCAGGGGGTTGGAACTGGCTGATCTTTGAGGTCCCTTCCAACCTTACCATTCTATGATTCTATGATTCTATATTTTTGTCTCCAAAGTGCCTGTGTGAAGGTTGGTATGAGTAGGACTGCAGCAGAGGTTTTTAGAGAGACTCTAGGGGAAAAAAAGTAGTAGAGTAATACATAAACTGCATTACAAATATTTGCTGTTTGGCAGAGGACTCAGGTATCAAGCTGCGAGCGAGCCAGATAATGAGGAGTGTTGTGCAGAAACACAGTCAAACAATCACTTCTCTTTTGCATCTGTTTATGCTAATGTAGCTTCAGTGAAATGCTTCTTCTTAATACTGGAGATATCCTGCCAGAGAGAATTGGTTCCAGAAAGTACCACGTTTTATGGTTAGCTCTAACTTATTGACCACGGAAAATGTCTGCGACTGCTTGGATTTTGCATCTCCATTCAAACTTAGAATTCCACGCAGTGGTAAGTATCAAGGATGATAGAATCACAGAATCAACCAGGTTGGGAGAGAGCTCCAAGCTCACCCAGCCCAACCTAGCACCCAGCCCTAGCCAATCAACCAGACCATGGCACTAAGTGCCCCAGCCAGGCTTTGCTTCAACACCTCCAGGGATGGGGACTCCACTACCTCCCTGGGCAGCCCATTCCAATGCCAATCACTCTCTCTGGCAAGAACTTCCTCCTAACATCCAGCCTAGACCTCCCCTGGCGCAACTTGAGACTGTGTCCCCTCATTCTGTTGATGGTTGCCTGGGAGCAGAGCCCAACCCCAGCTGGCTACAACCTCCCTTCAGGTAGCTGCAGAGAGCAATGAGGTCTGCCCTGAGCCTCCTCTTCTGCAGGCTGCACACCCCCAGCTCCCTCAGCCTCTCCTCACAGGGCTGTGCTCCAGGCCCCTCACCAGCCTTGCTGCCCTTCTCTGGACACCTTCCAGCACCTCAACATCTCTCTTGAATTGAGGGGCCCAGAACTGGACACAGCACTCAAGGTGTGGCCTGAGCAGTGCTGAGCACAGGGGCAGAATAGCCTCCCTGCTCCTGCTGGCCACACTGCTCCTGAGCCAGGCCAGGATGCCATTGGCTCTGCTGCCCACCTGGGCACACTGCTGCCTCATCTTCAGCTCCTCTCTACCAGCACCCCCAGGTCCCTCTCTGCCTGGCTGCTCTCCAGCCACTCTGTCCCCAGCCTGTAGCACTGCTTGGGGTTGTTGTGGCCAAAGTGTAGAAGCCTGCACTTAGCCTTGTTCAATCTCATCCCATTGGCTTCTGCCCACCCATCCAGCCTGACCAGGGCCCTCCTACCTACCAACAGACCAACACCTGCTCCTAACTTGGTGTCATCTGCAAACTTATTGATGATGGATCCTGGGATATTAAACCTGTTGCACATTATGCCAAAAGTAATGACAATGGCAGTAAGTAAATCAGTGCAACCTGAAGGTTGGACCCAGATTTAGCGCAAAGAAAAACTGCACTGTGATCATATCAGAATTTGTTCTCCTCCCTGAAGCCAGTAACAGGGCTGCCATGAACTAATGCTATTCAAATTTCAGTTTACAGTGGATGACTTTGAAGTGTTACCTCCAGTACCAAAAAAAAATGAGAGAAATTTTCTCTGCAAGAGAGATAAAAGAGATACATCTGGCAAAGCCCTAAAAGTAGCCACTCAAGGGTCTATAGGGCCCTAATCTCTTCCCCTCTAAGGCAAATTAATTTAAGAAATATTCTGTCAGGCTTGCAGTAGATCCTATGAGCTCTCTAGGGCACATTTGGGCACTAGATCAGGAACATCAGTTGCATAAAATTGATTAACAGAGCTATGCAATGAGAAACATGGAGAAAGGTTATGGTGAAGGTCTTGTGACTTGTTATTAACTGATTTGAAAATGCTACACTAGCATAGAAATAAATTGGAAAGCATCTATTTCTGTGAGAGGCTGACTCTTACACTTTAAAAACTGATGTCGCTGGGAAAATCCAGCAAAGGAGGCTCAGAGTTGCCCTGCTAGAGATTAACTTTCTTATTCTTCTCCATCTGCACAACTGGAGAGCAGAGTAACTGGGACTGTGTTGCCAGTCAGTTCCTGTCTGGATTTGGGGACAGGATGCTGAAGACTTCTCTGAATGCAAGATTCAGTAAGGACTTACTGGCCTAGGTTACTAAAAATATAAAACACAGATGAGAAAAGCTGCAGAAGAAATTGGGATAGTGGAGGAATAGAGATTCCCAACAGCTTACTGAATGCTCTGGGTAATAAATATGTGTGGACCCTCTCAGAGGACCTCTTACTGCAGGATGCCAAAGTTGCTGCAGAGAGTCATAGAGTGGTTTGGGCTAGAAAGGACCTTTAAAGGTTATCTAGTCCTACCCTGGTGTGTTTAGCAGAGATATCTGCAACTAGAGCAGGTTGCCTAGAACCTGGAATGGCTCCAAGAATGGGGCATCTATAACTTTCTGGGCAACTTGTACCCAGTATTTCACTGTTCTCATCATAACAAAGTTACTTTTTCTATCTGATCTAAATCTCTCTCTTTTAGTTTAAACCCATCACCCCTTGTCCTGCCAGTAGCAGGCCCTCCTAGAAAGTCGTTCCCTCTTCTTCTCATTAGCCCCTTTAAATGCTGAAAGGCTACAGTAGGGTCTCCCCAGATCATAGAATCATAGAATCATCCAGGTTGGGAGAGACCTCTCCAATCTCATCCAGTCCAACCTAGCACCCAGCCCTAGCCAATCAACCAGACCATGGCACTAAGTGCCCCATCCAGGCTTTGCTTGAACACTTCCAGGGACAGCAACTCCACCACCTCCCTGGGCAGCCCATTCCAATGCCAATCACTCTCTCTGTGAAGAACTTCCTCCTAACATCCAGCCTAGACCTCCCCTGGCACAGCTTGAGACTGTGATCTTTCTCTTCAGCCCAAGAGAAGATCCCCACCATGTTTTCAATCACAGAATCACATATGCAGGCATAGAATGTATTGGGTTGGAAGGGACTCTTGAAGGTCATCCTGTTCCACCCCCCTGCAGTGAGCAAGGACACCTCCAACTAGATCATACTGCCCAGAGCCACGTCAAGTCAGACCTTGTTGTGTGAGTCATGTAATAAGTCTGCTTTTGAACAATATTTCTCAAATCTAAGACTGAACAGACAAGGACCTATAACACAGGTGCTGGGGTCTGCAAACACAGACTCCATCACAAAATGGCACATGCTGGTGTGATGGCTGTCACCTCCTGCTTGCACATGTTAGAGGTGATGCAGGAGCAGACAAAAGCTTGTATAGACTGCACTGGGTTGCTGAGGAGCAAGCACGGAGGCAGGATGCTTTGCAGAAATGTAGTACTCCTCTAAGTCTACAGGCTCCAGCTTCTGATGTAATGCAGAGCAGCCCAAGAGTCGACCTGAGCCTAACTGGAAGGCTAATGTAAAGGTCATTGTGTGGGCTAAGTGTTGGCCAAAGTTGTCTACACTCCAGGCAAGACCTCATTTGTTGTTAAAGCACAGTTTCTAACCCTCCCAGCTCACCCTCCAGCTCTTCTTTCCCATGAAGAGAGGCAGCTAAGGCACCTGCGTAGTTTGCACTCCTAACAAGGAAATCTTCACTCAGCTCTTTGTTCCTTTAATCCCCACCTCACCTCTTTTAGTTAAGAGTGGGTTCCTTTGTCTGGTCTCCGTAACTCCGCTCACTGCAGCTTTGCTTCCTTGCAGCTGGGGGAGCTTTGTGTTTTGCTAGGAGTGGAATTGCCTCAAGGTAATAGGCTGCTAACTGGCGTTTCCTTCCCAGAGTGGGATTCAGGCTTTGGCTGCTGCTGGGTTATATGAAACCAGGGATGATGAGTGAAGGCAGAAGGGTTCCTAATTTTCTGCTGGATTTCATTTGTATTTCAAAGGAGGGGGAGGAACAATAGGTATTATGTTGTCTCCTGCCAGACATAGTGCCAAATTGAGTCCTCTACAGCTTGTGCCTTGGGAAGAAAAGGTTTTTCTCAGCTGATAAGCATTTCCAGTGTGCAAAGGACAACAAACCCGAGGAGTTTTTCCCTTTACACAAAGGTAAGGATCACGCTGTCATTGCAGTCAATACTCAGACTGAATACTTTGCTGTGTTTTCTTTCTCTAAACCAAAATGAAGCATTGCATCTCCAAGGAGGGACACTAATGTGGTCATGCTGTGCTGCAGGTACCTCTCCTTTGCTCTGTGGTCCAGCTGAACAGCATGTGACAGCTTTGAAACACTCAGTAGATAAAGATTTATAGGATGATTTTATATTCCTGGGGAAACTGACAGGAGAATGTACCATGGAAATGTGGAAAATATTCCTATTTTGACAGCTGCAGTGAGCAGTTGTGAGTGAGAAATCAGGTGAGTAATGGTGACAGAACTAATAGCTGTGCTTACAGGGATCAGAAATGAATCCCTCCAGGAGAAAGATGGCTGGACTGAAGGTGTTGGTCTGAAAGGAGGTTGGAGCCAGGTGGGTGTTGGTCTCTTTTCCCAAGTAACAAGCGGTAGGATGAGAAGAAAGAGCCTCAAGTTGCAGCAGAGGAAGTTTATATTGGATATAAACTCTTTACTGAAAATACTGGAAGAGACTGCCCAGGGAAGTGATTGAGTCCCCAGCCCTGGAGGTATTTAAGGCATATAGATGTGATGCTTAAGACAGATGGTTTAGTGGTGGACTTGGCAATGCTGAGTTAACAGTTGGACTTGATGATCTTAAAGGTCCCTTCACCAGTTTCATTGCCCTCCTCTGAACCTGCTCCAGCATCTCAATGTCCTTCTTGTATAGAGGCCCAAAAGTAATTAGAGTATTCAAGGTATGGATCTAACAAAATAATCTATGTTTTAAAAAAGTAAAAGGGACAACAACTTNGGAGAGCAGAGCGAAGAGGCAGAATCCCCTCCCTTGCCCTGCTGCCCACACTGCTCTTGCTGCAGCCCAGCACACGGTTGGCTGAGTATGCATTAGAGGGACACATAAGAAGCAACGTTTCTGGCTCTATTGGTTATCTTCAACACTTCACCATTCATCTTGCAAATTGTGGGGTTTAACCATTGCTGTCTGAGCAGTGCTAGAGCAATGGGACTGTGAAAGATGTAATCAAGATTTACAGTTAGTCAGAAGAGGAGGATTAGAGGCATGAAGCTTCTTTTTGCATCTGCTAACATATAATGTGAAATATTGTTTCCTGCAAGAGACCATTTAAGGACAAATATTACAAGGGTAATAAATTCAAAGGCTTCCAGAGACCAACTTGTTAAAATGTTTGTTTTAGGAAGGAACCGCAGTCAAACCACAAAGGAGAGACGTCCAAGTCTCCTGACTTTGCAGTGAGCAGCTACACATTTGCAGTTAGGCTTTCTCAGTAGTGATTTAGGAACCCAACTCCCATGAGTGTTCCTTGTGGCCACTCTTAGGTTAGAAGAGCTCTCTCTTCTTCCAGGGATGGCAGGCCAGGTGATATGGCTGCTCTGCAGCTGCTTCCACCCAGGTCTGGTTTTGGTTGCAAGGCAGCTGAGGAAGGCTGGGTGCAGAGATGAGGAGATCCCTGGCAGCAAGAACCTCGCAGGGTTATCACCCCACAAATTTCCAGCTCTTCTGAAGGGACAGGTAGAGATCACAGAAACATTCAGGTTGGAGAAGCCCCTCAGGATCATCAAGTCCAACTGTTATCCCTACTCTACAAAGTTCACCCTTAAACCATATCCTGAAGCACCACATCCAAACGACCTTTAAACACATCCAGGGTTGGTGACTCAACCACCTCCCTGGGCAGCTCATTCCAGTGCCTGACCACTCTTGCTGAGAAAAAAAAATATGGGCAAGCAAGCAACAGAAAACCCTAAACATCTTAGGGAAGTGAGAGAAATAGCTTAGACAGAAATGTTAGGCAAATTTTAACTCTGTTTGTCTGTTGTTTGTTTTGTTGGGTGACCTGTACTAGTGGGAGATGTCCCTGCCTATGGCAGGGGGTTGGAACTGGCTGAGCTTTGAAGTCCCTTCCAACCTTACCATTCTATGATTTTGTTGGTTTTTAAGAAGAGACTTTTGATCACTCAGGTGTGATTGGAGAAGGCTGGAGAATCTACACCTGTGTCTATGTTTAGCCTGTGTTTGGGGCTTAACTACAGCAGTTACTTGATCACCCAATAAGCCCTCCCCAGCAGAGATAGAGGGATCAGGAAGATGCAAGGAGATCCAAGGGTTGAAATCAAAACCAGACTTCATAAAATAACATAACTGATACCAATGCCAACATGAAGTACATAAAACTATACTCAGCCCATCAGAGCTTTAGCAGCCACACCAAAGAAAAGGGCAGGATGCTCCCACTTCTGGCCCAGAGAGCACAGGTGTCACTTGCCAGCCTCCTGCTCTGTTTTCAGTATCCTGGGGGCCTCCAGCCTCTCTCTGTGTCTAAGGGCAGGCAACAGAGGGTAACCACTCCTGAAGATCTTCTTTCTAATGTCCCTCAGTAGCAATGTGTGATGGTTTGGGAGTTACCTGCCCCTCCACACAATCACTCAGACTAGACTCATCCAGTTGGAAGTTAAGGACTGAAGCTCTATTCACAGCTCAGCACAATGTACAAGCAGAGATATACACAACAGACAGGAATAGTTACAGAAAATACAAGTTAAAGGTAATACAGAAACACAATCCCCCTCCCAGAAGTCAGAGTCCCCAGGAGGGGCTCCCAACCACCCTTCCACCTTCTTTCCACCCCTCTACCTTATCCCAGGGTCTACCTTATGCACAAGGTGAGTTTGGAGGATTGGGCAGGGGGCTTAGAAACAGAATGATGAGTTGGGTTATGCAGCAGAAGACCAACAGACACAGCAGCTCCCAGAGACAGTGAGAGACTCTCTGTCTTATCTATATTTGTGTCCTTGTTTTTATACATCTCAGCAAGCCTATGAGTGAAGCAGACATCACCACTGCTTTTCACAGCCTATCATCTATTTTTTTAATCAAAATATTCCAATTAGCCTCAAACCAGCACGGAAGGGGAGATAGAAGGTTAGCCAGAGTGGGTAAGGCAGGTTAGGGCCTCTCTCTCAGAGCTGCTGAGTGTAAACCCACACCAGATGGCAGCTAAATTGCTAAAGCTGGCTGAGGAAGTGGGAGTTTTTCTAGGTGCTTTTCTTCTTCCACGTGAACAGGTCAGAAATAGCCACATTTGCACCAAATGGTTTGAAGCAGATTGTCTTTGGGACATTAGCTTTGACTAGACACTGACACAGTGTGTATGTTTTATCATCTGCACCCTGGTTTTGTGGTGGAAGAGTGCCACCATTCACACCAAGTGAGCCTTTAGGATTGAATGTGCTAATGTTAAAGAAGAGTAATGAATTAGTTAGCTCTGTCTTGGGTTGCAGATGGGTATCAGGTACCATACAACAGTACCTCCTTGTTTGTTCTCATTGGTTACTCTTACACAAACCTTGGGGCTGGAGTCAGGATTTTCCATTATTTATCTGGCTTATTGTGCTGGTTTGAGGCTAATTGGAATATGTTAATGGAGAAAATTATATTATAGGCTGTGAAAGGAAAACAATGGTGATGTCTGCTGCACTTGTAGGTTTGCTGAGATGTTTAAGACTAAGAATACAAAACAAAGATAAGACACTTGGGCACAGACACTCTGGGGCTGTCTAGCAGCTTCTTGCCTTCTCCTCTCTGCTGAGTAACCTCACTAACCACTTTCCTTCTAATCCCCCTGGCCAATCCTCCAAACTCACCTTGTGTGTGAGACAAACCTTGGGGTAAGGTATAGGGGTGGGGAGAAGGTGGAAGGGTGGTTGGGAGCCCCTCCTGGGGTCTCTGATTTCTGGGAGGGGTGTTGTGTTTCTGTATTACCTTTAACTTGTATATGTCTGTAACTATTCCTGTCTATTGTGTATATCTCTGCTTGTACATTGTGCTAAGCTGTAAATAGAGCTTCAGTCCTTAACTTCCAGCTGGCTGAGTCTAGTCTGGGGGATTTTACAAAGTGTAGGGGGACAGGGAACTCCCAAACCATCACACTTATGTTGGGCAAATGAATGTTCTAGTAACAGAGGGTGGTGTGGCACTGTGTTTTCCTACACTCATGGACACATCCACAAATACACCTCAGAAGACTTGTGCTTCAGTTGGTGCTGCTGTGAATAATCACTTCTGCTTCTGTTTCATAAGTTGCAGTTCTTCTTTGCTAGGGGTTGAAGGGGCCTGTAAATGGGTGTGCAAAGGTCCATAAGAACAATGTTAGCAAGCCTGTTTGTAAAGAAAATGCACATAGCAACACTTGGAGTGCTTAAGAGTGATCTGTGTAGCCATCTAGATAATGTTACAGCAGTTACTGTTGTGCTAAGTGCATAATACTGTGTTAGTCCTGCTTATCTCATTTCACTGCCTTGACAGACAGTTCTTGTAGCAGACCAGTCCGTGCTTGTGTGAAATCAGCAGTGAGAATAATGCACTATTGCTCTTATTTTAATGTTTTTACCACCTGGAGCCAGAAAGGAGCCTGCAGTCCTAGGAAGAAGGAAGCTCCTTTCATAAATTCCTAACGAGCTCAGAGGCCCCCTCTGTTTGACATGATGCTGCACACAACACGTCTTTCAGCAGAGGCTGTGGAGCCTGGTGATGAGTAGCTGCTCTTCTCTTAAAGATGGGGAGTGATTTCACTGCCCAGAAGTGCACGGACAAACGAGGAGAACACTCTGTATGTAGGTAACTCTGTGTGTAGGTAACTCTATGCTTAGGTGACTCTGTGCGTAGGTAACTCTGTCTGTAGGTAACTCTGTATGTAGGTAACTATGCGTAGGTAACTCTATGTGTAGGTAACTCTGTATGTAGGTAACTCTATGTGTAGGTAACTGTGTGTGTAGGTAACTCTATGCATAGGTAACTCTGTGTGTAGGTAACTCTATGTGTAGGTAACTCTATGTATAGGTAACTCTATGCTTAGGTAACTCTGTGTGTAGGTAACTCTATGTATAGGTAACTCTATGCTTAGGTAACTGTGTGTAGATAACTCTATGCATAGGTAACTATGTATAGGTAACTCTATGTGTAGGTAACTGTGTGTGTAGGTAACTGTGCATAGGTAACTATGCATAGATAACTCTATGCATAGGTAACTCTATGTGTAGGTAACTGTGTGTGTCAGTAACTCTATGTGTAGGTAACTGTGCACAGGTAACTGCATAGGTAACTCTATGCGTAGGTAACTGTGCATAGGTAACTCTGTGTAGGTAACTGCGTAGGTAACTCTGTGTAGATAACTCTATGCATAGGTAACTCTATGTGTAGGTAACTCTATGTATAGGTAACTGTGTGTGTAGGTAACTCTATGCATAGGTAACTCTGTGCGTAGGTAACTATGTGTGGGTAACTCTATGCTTAGGTAACTATGTGTAGGTAACTGTGTGTAGGTAACTGCGTAGGTAACTATGCGTAGGTAACTATGCATAGGTAACTCTGCATAGGTAACTCTATGTGTAGGTAACTATGTGAGTAGCTAACTCTATGCATAGGTAACTCTGTAAGTAACTCTGTGTAGGTAACTGTGTGTAGGTAACTGCGTAGGTAACTGTGTAGATAACTCTATGTGTAGGTAACTCTGTGTGTAGCTAACTCTATGCGTAGGTAACTCTGTAAGTAACTCTGTGTAGGTAACTGTGTGTAGGTAACTCTATGTGTAGGTAACTGCATAGGTAACTATGTAGGTAACTCTATGTGTAGGTAAGACTGTGTGTAGGTAACTCTATGCACAGGTAACTGTGCATAGGTAACTCTATGAGTAGGTAACTCTGTGTAGGTAACTGCATAGGTAACTGTAGATAACTCTATGTGTAGGTAACTCTGTGTAGGTAACTGCATAGATAACTCTATGTGTAGGTAACTGTGTGTAGGTAACTCTATGCGTAGGTAACTCTGTGTAGGTAACTATGCACAGGTAACTCTGTGTAGGTAACCCTATGCATAGGTAACTCTGTGTAGGTAACTTTATGCATAGGTAACTCTGTGTAGTAACTTTATGCATAGGTAACTCTACATGTAGGTAACTCTGTGTATAGGTAACTCTATGTGTAGGTATATGCATAACATCCTTTATTCCCTCGATTGAATATGGTTTTAATCCCTGCTCTACCAAAAGCCTCTTCTAGTATTGGTAACATGTTTTAAACAGCACAAAAAGTCACCCATAACCTCTTGGGGGGGAGTGGGCTGATAGAAGAAGCTATTAGTGGTTTACTAATGGTGTATCAGTAGTGGTGCATGAGCAACAGAAGCATCAGCATGGCAATAAAGGCTCTGAAAGGCTAATGTGACCTGCAACCACAGAACCAGAGGATTGTTTTGGTTGGAAAAGACCTTTAAGATCATCCAGCCCAACCATTCTCTTGCTCTGCCAAGGCTGGGGCTAAACCAGGTCCCTCAGCACCACCTCTCTGCCCCTCTGAAACACACCCAGGGATGAGGATTAAGGGACTTGGACACCTCTGCTCTGAAGAAAGACTGAGAGCCCTGGGGCTGTTTAGTCTGGAGAAGAGAAGGCTGAGAGGGGATCTTATTAATGTTTGTGAGTATCTGAGGGGTGGGTGTCAAGAGAAAGGTGTCAGGCTCTTTTCTGGTGGTGCCCAGTATTAGGGTGAGGAAGAACAGGTAGAAGCTGGAACACAGGAGGTTCCATCTCAACATGAGGGGAAACTTCTTCGCTGTGAGGGTGCTGGAGCCTGGAGCAGGCTGCCCAGAGAGTTTGTGGAGTCTCCTTCTCCGGAGGCTCAAAACCCACCAGGATGTGTTCCTGTGTGGCCTGCCCTGGGTGATCCTTCTTTGACAGGGAGATTGGACTCTAGAGATCCCTTCTAACCCCTAACATTCTGTGATTCTATGTTTCTTATGAATTTTCTTTGTGTGTTTTCATGCTTTCATTCAAACAACATTTAAAACATAAGGAATATTGGGGAAAGAAATATTATGACTTATATTAGATGTTATTGCATTAATTGATAGAAAGGAAGATAATCTGCTGATTGTAGAAAAATATCAAACTCCTCAAACAGCTGAAAATCAAGGATTAAAATGGAACCTGCATCACAATAGAATCATAGAATGATAGGGGCTGGAAGGGACCTCCAAAGGTCACCCAGTCCAACCCCCTCTCTGCACTCAGCAGGGACATCCTCACCTAGATCAGGTTGCCCAGAGCGCTGCCCAGCCTCACCTTGAATGTCTCCAGGGAAGGGGCCCCAACCACCTGCCTGGGCAACCTGTTGCAGTGTTCCACCACCCCCATGATGCAGAACTTGTTCCTAACAGTCTAAATCTGCTCTTCTCCGGTTTGAAGCTGTTGCCCTCATCATGTCACTGCAGGCCTTTGTAATCAGTCTCTCTCCATCCTTCATGTAGCCCCCTTTAGGTACTGGAAGGCCACTATTAGGTCTTCCCAGAGCCTTCTCTTCTCCAGGCTGAACACCCCCAGCCCACTCAGCCTGTCCTCATAGCAGAGCTGCTCCAACCCTCTGATCATTTTTGTGGCCTCCTCTGGACCTACTCCATCAGTCCATGTCCCTCCTATAGTGAGGACACCAGACCTGGACACAGCACTCCAGGAGAGGTCTCACCAGAGCAAAGTGGTAGAATCACCTCTCTACAACATTGAATCACTGAATTAATCAACCTGCAGTGTTTCATACTCTGCTGTTCTCTTTGCACTGGTTGCTATCAGAGTGTTGCTCACTCTCCACTGAACAATATCATTATTTTCTTGATAAGAAGAAAGCCCCACTGAGGTCACATGACACAAAACCCCGATCAAGAATGGACTTGCATCATCAGCATAAATGTGCTAAAACCCATTGATGGCCTGGCTTTCTGCCAGGAGAATTGAAGCCAAGTTTTGTGTTATCTTCCTGTGCTGCTCCAACTTTGTGCTGGTTCAGCTACTTTGAGTCCTCTTAAAGTCAGAGTAAAATTGACAGAAAAAAAAGCCTGAAACTGGCACAAGACTGTACTGTGTGCTCTGGTTAATCTGAGAGAGCTTGTGGTGATGCTTGGGTGATCTGACAGGGCTCCAGCACTGAGAGATGCAGGGTGGAGAATGCAGAAGCCTTGAAGTTGGGGTAAAGCAGAAAACTTGATGGACCAACCCAAACCCTCAGGCTGGAGCCCCAGTTCAATGTACAAAGTGCCATGGTCATCACTGAACATCACTGCATCAACCTGCTCCCAGCAGAGAGGAGAACTGGCACCTAGCACTGGCACTTGAGAATAGAAAGGTCACAGGATCACAGAATGTTAGGGGTTGGAAGTGACCTCAAAAGCTCATCCACTCCAACCCCCCTGCCAGAGCAGGATCACCTAGACCAGATCACACTGGAACACATCCAGGCAGGTCTTGAATATCTCCAGAGAAGGAGACTCCACAACCCCCCTGGGCAGCCTGTTGCAGTGTTCTGTCAACCTCACAGGTTAAAAATTCCTCCTCATGTTTCCATGGAACTTCCTATGCCTCAGCTTTCCACCATTACCCCTTGTCCTGTCACTGGGCATCACCCAGCAGAGCCTGGCTCCAGCCTCCCGGCACTCACCTTTACATATTTATAAACAGGAATGAAGTCACCCCTCAGGCTCCTCCTCTCCAAGCTAAAGAGCCCCAGCTCCCTCAGGCTCTCCTCATGAGAGAGATGTTCCACTCCATCAATTTTGTGGCTCTGCAAGGGACTCTTTCAAGCAGTTCCCTGAGGTCTTTCTTGAGCTGGGGGGCCCAGAACTGGATGCAATATTCCAGATGAACCAGAAAGAGACTCCTCTGATTAGCCATTATCACAGGGTAACCACCAGTTCTTCTGAGTCAACTTGAATTAGAATAATTTTAACAGAAAAATTCTTGTAGAAGAGAAGGAGCCTCAAGGAACTCTAATTTTATTTACTGCTGTATTGATGTTCCCTTCAAAGAGGCTACTTAGAGGAATCACAGCCTCAGTTGGAAGTACACCTGAAGGTGTTCTGTAAGAATAGAGACAACTCTGGTAGCACCTTGGTAACAAGATTTTCTTCAAGGAAGGGGGGAAATGTATGAAAATACTTTTTATCAGGTCTCAGGAGTGTCTTCTGTGGCCCTTAATAGTCAGATAAAAGGATCTGGGTGATGTTTACACAGCATCCCGCAGAGTAATTGCTACAGCGGTTTGTACAAAAGCAACAGTAGAAAGGTGTAAAAGTCGTTTGCTGAGAAGAAATGGGAAGCAATCAGCCACACTTTTAAACTGATTATTGCCCTGGAATCACTCTCTCAGCTTGAGATGAGCAGACAGAATCTGTTAAAGCTGTAACAACTCTGGGACTTCTACTTCCAAGACATCTTTCTGCTAAATTTTTATTCATAATGTGAGGGTTGCTGTGGAGTTATGCTTTAGGATAGTGCTGAATATATCTGTCACAGACTCACAGAATCATAGAGCTGTTTCAGTTGGAAAAGATTTCTAAGGTCATTGGTCCAACTCTTGATATCGCACCACTGTGGCCATTAAACCATGTCCTGAAGTGCCATGTCCATAGGTTTCTTGGACACCTTCTTGGATGGTGACTCCACCACCTCCCTGGGCAGCCTGTTGCAAAAAGAACAGAATGTTTCCTAATCTCCAACCTAAACCTCCCCTGGCACAGTTTCTGGCCATTTCCTCTTGCTCTGTCACTTGGTACTAGGCAAAAGAGCCTGGCTCGTACCTCCTTTCAGGTAGTTGCAGAAAACAATGAGATCTCTTCACCCTTCTCTTCTCCAGACTAAGTAACCCCAGTTCCCTCAGCCTGCTTCTCATAATACCTGTTCTCCAGGTTCTCCACCAGCTTTGCTGTTCCCAGACTGTGGCCGTGTGTGTGTGTGCAGCTGAAGGTGTGTGTGACTGGAGAGCTGGGCACAGAGGAACCAAATGAGGTTCAGCAAGGGTAACTGCAGAGTCCTGCACCTGGAGAGGAATAATAAACTGCACCAGTACAGACTAGGAGGTGATCTGCTGGAGAGCAGCCCTGGAGAGGGACCTGGGAGTGCTGGTGGATAACATCCATGGGGCAGCAATGTGCCCTTGTGGCCAAGAGGGCCAGTGGGATCCTGGGGACCATTAAGAAAAGTATGTCCAGCAGATCAAGGGAGGTTCCTCCTCCTCTACTCTGCCCTGGTGAGACCTCATCTTGAGTACTGTCTTCAGTTTTGGGCTCCCCAGTTTGAGGGACAAGGATCTTCTGGAGAGAGTCCAAGGGAGGGCTATGAGGATGATGGGGGGACTGGAGCACTGCCTGATGAGGAGAGGCTGAGGGACCTGGGGCTGCTTAGTCTGGAGAAGACTGAGAGGGGATTTAATAAATGTTTATAAATATCTGAGGGCTGGGGGTCAGGAGGGAGGGGGATGTCAAGCTCTGCTCACTGCTGCCTGGGATAGGACGAGGAGCAATGGATGGAAGCTGCAGCACAGGAGGTTCCAGCTCAGCACAAGGGGAAACTTCTTTACTATAAGGGTCCCAGAGCACTGAAACAGGCTCCCCAGGGAGGTTGTGGAGTCTTCTTCTCTGGAGACTCTCAAGGGCTGTCTGAATGTGTTCCTGTGTGACCTAATCTAGCCTGTATGGTCCTGCTCTGGCAGGGGGGTTGGACTGGATGATCTCTTTGGGTCCCTTCCAACCCCTGACATCCTGTGAGCCTGTGACTCTGTGTCTGAGTGTGTTCAAGGACTCTCCATGGTGTGATTAAGAGCAATGTTCTTTTGCCACAAAGCAAAAGTTTGTTCAGGTTAAGCTGGTTGGAAGCAGCTTTTTGCAGAAGACCCATCTGCAGATGACTGCGGTAGCACATCTCTGAGACACCCTGAGAGGGAAGCGCTTGGCACAGGTGGGCTAAGGAGGGAACAGCCTTTTGAAGTGAAACAAGAAGGATGGGAGGATTTTCTAGGCTGCCTGTGAAGCTGGGCCAGCTCTGTGGCCAGTCTGACTCCCAGGAGGCTCTGCCTTTGGAGGGAGAAAGTGTGGCCTGTGTGAATCCCCTGCCCTACCCCTGGTGAGAGGCCACATCCACACCAAACATTTTCCTTCTTGTTCCAGCCCCTGGCTACTAAATCCAAAGGGTGCTTGAACTGTGTGTCCAGTGTGTCATTAGAGGGGACAGCAATGCAGGAGCAGTGTGGTTCTGTCCTAGCTCTGGCCATGAGAGCTTTGGGCTGCTGTTTCTGCTTGTTGCTTTTTTTTGGTTAAACTTTGCTGCTGCTCTGTTGGGAGTGGATGGGTGTGGGTGTAGAGATGAATATGAGAGCAATCACTTTTGCCTCTTACTGAAAATTCAAACGTCTGCCTGTTCCCCCTGATGTCACCAGCAGGATTAGCAGGGCAGGTGGGGACTAAGCAGATGAGCTCTTGAGAAGGAAATTCTCATTTTGTAAATCTTCCATCTGAGAGAAACTTGGCTTTCTAGAGAGGCAGGGCTCCAGGGTGATGATTCAAAGGGAAAAACAGGAACAGCGATGGATGTGGTAATGGGCTGTGTGTATATGTACAGACCTGGGCTAGCAGGAAGGGAATTGGGGATGAGGTGGGATTGTTCTTGAATCTGAGAAAGGGGCAGTGACTGGGAGGGATGGGAAGCTGCAGGGCTACCTGCTCTGAGAGAAGATGGCTCTTGGCATTTGCAAACCATGCTCAAGCAATGCAAGGACTAGGGCCCAGCTCTTGGCACTGCTCACAGGACTCTGCCAACAGCCAACTGTGCTGCAGAGGTGCCTGGGGGCCAGTGCCTGAGCCTTTTTCCTGGCCTTGCTGCATTTGCTGGAACAGACACAGCCAGAGCAGCACCAGCAAACACAGAGCAGAAGCTGGTTTAGAAGAAGAGAGATCTCTGCTGTGAAGGAGGGGAAACCCCCACAGTGCTCCCAGCGGGGGCTGTGATGGACAGAGGCCTTGCAGGTAATCCCTAAATCAACGAGAAGAAACTGGTAATGGAAAGCAGAGATCCTGCAAGTTCCCACTGCAGACTTGTGATGGAAAAGAGCCAAGAAATCCCAAGCTGCCAAGTTTTAGGTATCATTTTCATACTTAGATGAACACACGTGGCTGCTGCAATGGCTGCTTCAAACCACAGGCTGTGCTGCTGTCAGACAGGGGAGATTTGTAGGTGTGACAGAGCCAGGGCTCTCACACTTCCAGTGGTGCTGCTACAAAAACCTGTGGTGAGCTCTAGTTATTATCTTGTCCCTTTCTGACCAGCTCAGCACCACACATGTTGCAGCACTCATCCACTTTCTTGGAGGTAAATTCACTCAGAGGGGAAAGAACAACCCCAGGGATCAGTATAGGTTGGAGACTGACCTGTTGGAAGGCAGTGAAGGGGAAAAGGACCTGGGGGTCCTAGCTCATGGGAGGTTGAGCATGAGCCAGCAATGTGCTCTGGTGGCCAAGAAGGCCAATGCCATTCTGGGCAGTATTAGAAGGGCTGTGGTTAGTAGGTTGAGAGAGGTTCTCCTGCCCCTCTGCTCTGCCCTGGTGAGGCCACGTCTGGAGTACTGTGTCCAGTTCTGGGCCCCCCAGTTCAAGAAAGACCTCAAGGAACTGCTTGAAAGAGTCCATTGCAGTGCTACAAAAATGATGAAGGGAGTGGAACATCTCTCTCTTATGAGGAGAGCCTGAGGGAGCTGGGGCTCTTTACCTTGGAGAAGAAGAGCCTTAGGGGTGACTTCCTTCCTGTTTATAAAGATGTAAAGGTGAGTGCCAGGAGGCTGGAGCCAGGCTCTGCTGGGTGATGCCCAGTGACAGGGCAAGGAGCAATGGGTGGAAGCTGAGGCATAGGAAGTTCCATGGAAACATCAGGAGGAATTTTTAACCTGTGAGGGTGACAGAGGACTGCAACAGGCTACCCAGGGGGGTTGTGGAGTCTCCCTCTCTGGAGGTATTCAAGAACGGTCTGGATGCATTCCAGTGTAATCTGCTCTGGGTGTTGCTGCTGTGGCAGGGGGGTTGGAGTGGATGAGCTTTTGAGGTCCCTTCCAGCCCCTGACATTCTGTGATTCTGTGAGAGTGAACGAAGGATGCTGCTGGTCTTTGCTGCTGCTTTGTCACAAGCCTGGGAACTTTCTGGGTCATACTGCTAGTGCCAGTGGTTTTGTTGCTGCAAAGCTCATTCCCTTTTCTACCTACAGGAGCTTAAAAATTCCTGAATGTCTTACACTTGCATCTTTGTGATGCCAGTCACACTCATTTTTAGTTTTGAGACATCACTGCAGTTGGATATTTGGCTGCCAGAGCTTGGGCTGTTCAGCCTGGAGCAGAGAAGGCTGTGGGGGACCTTATAGCAGCCTTCCAGCACCTGAAGGGGGTCTACAAGAAGGCTGGAGAGGGACTGTTTACAAAGGCCTGAGTGACAGGATGATGTGGAATGGCTTGAAGCTTGAGGAGGGCAAATTTAGACTGGAAATTAGGAAGAAATTCTTTACAGTGAGGGTAGTGAGACACTGGAATAAGTTGCCCAGGGAGGTTGTGGATGCCCCTTCCATGGAGGTGTTGAAGGTCAGGCTGGACAGGGCCCTGAACAACCAGGTCTAGTGGAAGGTTGCCCTGTCCATGGCAAGGAGGTTGAAACTAGATGATCTTTAAGGCCCCTTCCAACCCAAACCATTCTCTGATTCCCTGATTTTGTTATCAGTCACTGTTTGTGTTCTGCATTTCCCTTCAAGCTACTTTCTTTTCCTTACTAAGGATTTTCCTTTCGTTAAAATTAAGCAGAGGCGATTCTGGAGGGCAAGAATTGGATCTGCCTCTGGATTCAAGCTTCTCAAAAATTCAGGCAGAGTGCAAGACAGGGTTTGTTCAGGCTCCTGTCTGCATGGAAAGTATTCATCCCTGTCTCAATGTTTGTTTACATGCTTTTTGATTTCAATATTACATGAACCAACTGCTGTTTCATTAGCGAGGCGCTGTAGGAATTCTTCTTCTGGGTGTAATTTTGCTTTGATCTCTTGCCTGAGGAAGGAGTTTAGCAATGGAACCACTGTTCCTTCCTCATACAAGCATGTTTAATTGCAGTTGCTTTGTCCTGGACATGGACTAGATGATTTCTGTGCTGCTTTTAAAGTATTGCTTCCTCTCACGGGAATGTTTCCCGACAGGAGCTCACTGTGTATCTCTCCACTTCTTTGCTGATCTCTGCTGACTTAGCTTTCACCCTGCATGCTGCTGCATTTCTTTTCATTAGGGCTTTTTTTAGACTAGGAAAGGGATTAGCAAACATCTTCTGGAAACTGGATTCGTAACCTTGTGGGTTCAGATCTTTATTTTACAGTTTTTCACGTGTGGAGAACAAGCAACATCTAACAAGATCTAACATCTAACTATCCAGTAAACCTGAATGAGTAGCACATGTGCACTTATTTACTTGTTATGGTGGCATTGTCACACTGGGGCTTTCTGGGGCATCTATCCTGTTGACCTCTTTGGTATTAGGTGGCCTGAACCCTGTGCACGATGCTCTTTGATTTGTATTTACTCTGGGAGGAAGGAGTCTGCCTGGACACGGTCTCAAGCAGAGAGCAGGAGGTGAGTCTGGCCCCTTCAGGAGAAACAGCTGGGCTGGAGTCAGGCTGGGAGGAGAGGTCAGGGGGTCACTTTGGGGTCAGGGATGCAAAAAAACTGAGTTTGAGTAAAATCTTGTATGCCACAGAAACAGCAGATCTCCCCCCCTACTTTTTCATCTGCGTCTTTCATCTCTCCCAGCCCCTCCCCACGGTCTTGGCATCTGATGTGCTGGGGCCAGCTAGCTCATCTTTCAGCAGCAGTTGGAGGAGCTGCTGACACTCTCAGAGTGCATACCTTTTGCAAGCCCAGCAGCTAAAATACTCTCCTCTGCTGGAAGCAAATCTATAGCTGTGAAAAAGTATAGGCTGAATTAGCAGCTGAAATGGTAGAGCAATCTCTAACCCTTTAGCAAGGTGAGGACACAGCAGGGCATAGTTACGTGAACTGTGAGAGGAAGGCAGGCAAAGGGAAGTGCTACAAGAGGCAGGGAGAGGGGAGCAAGTCCCTCCTCCTCCTGCCCACAGTATCTACTGAAGGGATGTGTGTCAGAAAATGGGTCTTGCACCTGTTTATGGTGTAGACCTGGGGAGGGGAATGCAGAGTGAAGTGTGTGTGTGTTCACCTGGAGTAATTCCATCAGTGACCTTCTGACTGCTTTTATTCCCCCTGTAGATTGTCATCCAAAGCCTTTTGCCAGCACTTTCTGACAATCTGGACTGACAGCCTTGGTAGCTTCCTCTCCACAAAAGCTAACACACAGAGCAAAGCATGGCAAGCAACTGGCATCCAGTCAATGCCACAGCTTCTTTCTCTTGCCTTGCTCTCTCCTGTGCCCCCTGCCTTTAAAATGTAGCACCCTCTCTTGCTTTTGGGAAGAGCAGCCTAGCAGACTGAAGAGAGCTGGTGGAACGGGAGGAAGCCCCTTGCATGGTGAGGTCTCTGTGTTTCACATTCATTTCTGTAAAATGGGGATTATGCTTCCTTGCTAAAAGGAGTGACAATGGAAATGAGCCTGTGTCCAGTAACCAGAAAGACATCTGGATAGTGTCCAAGAGGAAAATGATGCTGAGCTTGTCTTCCTGGCAAAAGGAGGAGTGAAGCCTTGATTCAACAGAGCAGGCTGCAGCCATATACCTAAATGTGCTGCCACGTGTGAGAAAGAAGGCAAAACCCACTCGGTGTGTGGTTATGAGCAGTCCTTTTGCAGTGCCCTGCTGTCATGTTGCTGTGTCCTTCTGAGCTTCCCATTGAGGGCCTCAGGCTACAGCCAGACCCTCCTGACATCTGGGCAGAGCATCCACACTCTTCATCACACAGGGAGCTGCATAAGCTGCCCAGCTCGTCTCCGAAAGGGACACAGCTTTTGTTACAGCTCCAGTATCCTCTTTCTGCACACAGACATATTTTACAATGTTCATATGGGTTTCAGCATGGTTATTATTATGGGATGGACCTCCTGATGGGTAAGGCACTGAACAAAAATGAGGCAGGAGCTTACAAACCAAGCATCTGTGCTGCAGCAGTATGTCGTAAAGCTTCCTGGTCACTTGAGGAACAGGAATTAAAGCAAAAGGCAACCCCTTAACTGTACCTCTTCTATACTGTGTCCCCAAAGTCAGGGCTGAGCTGCCTAGACCTCTGTGAGGTAGCCAGCAAAGAAACAGGGTTGTGTAGGGGGTGAGGAGTTGGAGAAGGGCAGCATGGGGGTAAAATGATGGTGTGCTGAAGGCAGCTGTCCTCCTCTGCCAGCCCCTGCAATGCCAACATGCCCAGTTAGGTGAGGGCAAGTTCTTGTAATGAAGGGACAAGTTGGGCAGAAAAAGAAAATTCCAGGGTAGCACTTGGATACCCTCTAAAATTTCCTGGGAAGAAGAAGACAAAAAAGATAAATTTCTCAGCCTGCTGAGGTAAAACACCAGGGGAGGCAGGAATCAGGAGGGGAGGATTTATTTTTCTTTTTGTCCCTTTGTTGCCCTTTTCCTTCCTATGACCTCTTCCCTGACACAGTGAGTCACGATCCTGTGGTGGAGGGGTGGCAAACTTCAAGCCATAGATTCTGTCTGTCTCAGCCACACTCCCAACCCAAATTCCTGTTGCTCTCAATCATCTCAGCTCCACACAGCACTCGCCACAGCTGTCTGCAAAGCAGCACTAACCACCTGGCTGCCTCCAGACATGCATTTTTGGGACTCCCAAACCAACAATTTACATCATGGTAAAACCTCAGTCTCATTAGGATTCCAGGTGAGGTAACAGATAGAGCCTTCACTTTAATCTTTCCCAGTCTGTGGAGCTTCTGTTCATTATAATCACCCAGGGATTTACTTAGGCAATCACAGACCTGATTAAGGCCACCCCAGGAAAAGGCAACAGGATGCTGAAGCTATCTCAGCAGAACTGCTACCTCTCCTTGGCTGGTGTCCTCAGGAGGTCTGCCTGGCCCCAGCCTGCTCTTCAGTTCACTCACCAACATCAGCAGCAGCTTCACCACTCATTGCAGGCTTGTGCTGTACCAGACTCACTTTGAGCATGGGGAACTAGTGCAGGAAACTATCAAATGGAGCTTAAAATCCAGCTTGGACCAAACCCTTTTGCATACTCTGGAAGGCTTCTCAGGATCCACTGCATCTCTGGTGTATGCATTAGTGACCACTGTTTCTGCATGGCATTGTAGCTCAGTCAGGACTTCAACAAGCGAATACTAAGCTGGGATACAGTTAGTTGGTATCTTGGCACCTAGAGGCAGAACAAATCCAGGGTGTATATGGTGGGAAATAAAGCTGGAAAGAAGTATGACAGCTGGTTAAGGAGAAATTTGTCCATTTTGTCCTTGCACTAGGAAAATTTGCCCTTGCCCTTGCATGCTGACTTGTTGCATCAACACATACAATAATGCATACTGATGAAGAACATATGCTTAAAATTACATAATGATAATAGATTAAAGCCCCAAATCCTTGCTGCAGGATCCTCAAGCTTGATAAAAGCAGTTTTAAAATACTTGGGAACACTTTAGTTATATCATCAGCCATGACTCACAGCAGGAATGACACTCTTTTTCCAAAACAGCTCACAACTTTGCTGAGCCACAGACCCAGTAACACCATGGGGCAGCTCTGCTCTTGCCTCTCCTTGGACCTGCAGGAAGGTGGATGTAAAGGGTGGCACTGCCTATCCTGATATCAGTGGAAAAACTGCTACTAGTTTCTGCGTTAACAAAACAGTCCAGGAGGTGGTTTTTAATGAGAAAGTAAAAGGCAGATGTTTTGAGAAGTTGTACTGGATGTAAGTGGTGTATTTGTACTGCAGATCAAGCCACAAAGTGGTGGTTGTGCAGGACAGATTGTGTATCCATGTGACAATCAGTACTTCCCATAGCAGCAGACATTTTGCTGCTCTTACTGTTAAAAAGAGTGTTTCATAGATCTGAAAGCACTCCGCAGTGAGCTGGAGTATTCTGATGAAAGAANCCTTGTCCTGCTGCCCACACTCCTTTCTCCCAATCTCCCTTCTCTTTTTTGTGGAGAGAAACACTCCATGATCAAACTGTAGGGTGGTACACAGAAAACACCCCTAAAGCCAAGACTGGGATTACAAAGATGATAAGGGGACTGGAAAATCTTTCTTTGGAGAGAAGACTGAGAGAATTGGGCCTTTTTAGTCTGGAAAAGAGCAGACTGAGGGGGCTATCATTGATGCTGATCAATACTTAAAGGGTGGGTGNNNNGATCAATACTAAAAGGGGTGGTTGGAGGCGGATGGGTCCTGTTTTTTTTTTTTTTCTGTGGTGCCCAGTGACAGTACAAGAGGTATCAGGCATAAACTTGAACATAAGAAATTCAATCTAAACATGAGGAGGAATTTCTTTCATTTAAGGGTGACAAGAGCACTGGAACATGCTCCCCAGAGAGATGGTGGAATCTCCATCTCTGGAGACATTCAAAACTCACTTGGACGTGTTGCTGTGTGACCTTTTCTAGTTGACACTGCCTTGGCAGGGAGATAGGACTCAATGATCTCCAGAGGTCTTTGCCAATCTCTACCATCCTGTAACTCTGTGAATATGGCTACAGGTAATGATCTTCCTAAAAGAAAATGCAGATGTAGGAGAAAGGCTGCTCTTTCTTTAGGCTGTGTATTGCTTATACAAAATACATGAATCAGTTTTTCTTACAAGTAAATATTCAAACATTTTCTTGAAGTTTAGAGTGAGTTTCAAATTTGTCTGTTAAGTCTGTCACATACATTAGGCTTCAAAGCTTTCATTCACTAATGTATGTAAGGGAAAAGGTAAAATCTGAACTAAACCAGGTCAGTCAAAAACTCCTTTTAAATCACAGAATCACAGAATTGTCAGGGCTGGAAGGGACCTCAAGGATCACCCAGTTCCAACCTCTCTGCCATGGGCAGGGACACCTCACACTAGATCAGGTTGAGCAGAGCCACATCCAGCCTGGCCTTAAAAACCTGCAGGGATGAGGCTTCCACCACTCTGGGCAGCCTGTTCCAGTGTCTCACCATCCTCATGGGGAAGAACTTCTTCCTAACATCCCATCTGAGTCTACCCACTTCTACTTTTGCTCCATTCCCCCCAGTCCAGTCACTACCTGACACCCTAAAAAGTCCCTCAACAGCTTTCTTGTAGCCCACTTCAGATACTGGAAGGCCAAAATAAAGTCTCCTCAGAGCTTTCTCTTCTGCAGACTGAACAGCCCCAACTCTCTCAATCTGTCTCCATAGCAGAGGTGCTCCAGCCCTCTGATCATCAAATGCATTGTCCTCTTCTTCAATAAAGACAAACTTTTTAATAGCAGGGATAAATGAAGGTAAAAATGCAACTCACACTATGCCTGATTTGGGGAAAGACTGGCTGCAGCATCACACCTATCCCACAGCACAGAGAATGCTCTAATTCCTGGCCCCATATTAGGCATCAGAACACTTTCTTCTCCCCTTGGCTTTTGCTCTTTGCTGCAAAAAGCATCTCTCCCTCTTGCGGCTGCATTCCCTCCCTGGTTTTCCATTTCCACGCTTGGGTTGTGAAGTAAGTCACAGCAAGGGCATCTAATCATCTCTAGAACGTGACAAAGGTTGGTTCAGATTCCCTTATCAGCATCACCTTTCCTTCTGCCTCTGCCTCATCCTTAAAGAAGACCAGGCAGTGTGCCTTAGAGATCAGTCACACGTCGGCCGCTTCTTCAAACACTTCACGTGGGAAACCGTTCAGAGGCAGGACTGCTGAGCTGCAGACATGGAAAATAACTGTCAGCAAGGCCTTTACATCTGTCAAAGGAATTTCAGCCCAGGGACACTGCTTTGCCTCTACTTTTTAAAATTTTATTTTATTTTATTATTTGTTTTATTTGATTTCACTATATTTGTTTTAGCTTATTTTGTTTCATTTTGTCTTATTTTATTTCATTGCATTTCATTTTATCTCATTTTATTCCATTTCATTTCATTTTACCTTATTATTATTCCATTTAATTTCATTTTACCTTATTTTATTCCATTTCATTTCATTTTATCTCATTTTATTCCATTTCATTTCATTTTACCTTATTATTATTCCATTTAATTTCATTTTACCTCATGTTATTCCATTTCATTTCATTTTACCTTATTTTATTTCATTTCATCTTATTTTATTTTATTTCATCTTATTTTATTTTATTTCATCTTATTTTATTTTATTTCACTTTATATCATTCGATTTTAGTTCAGTTCAGTTAATTTATCTTATTTCAGTTCATTTTATCTTATTTAATTTTAGTTAATTTCATTTAATTTTACCTTATTTTACTTCATTTCTTTCATTTTATCTTATTGCATTTAATTTCATTTTACCTTATTTTATTTTGTTGCATTTCATTTTACCTTATTTTATTTCATTGTATCTCATTTTTATCTTATTTTGTTTTGTTTTGCTTTATTTTATTTCAGTTCAGTTCATTTTATCTTATTTTATTTCTGTTCAATTTATCTTTTTTATTTTATTTTATTTTATCTTATTTTGCTTCATTTCATTTCATCTTATTTTATTTCATTTCACTTCATTTTATCCTCTTTTATTTCATTGCAATTTATTTTACCNTTATTTCATTTAATTTCATTTTATCTTATTTCATTTAATTTAATTTTATCTTATTTTATTTCATTGCATTTCATCTTACCTTATTTTATTTCATCATATTTAATTTAATTTAATTTTATTTTATTTCATTTTATCTTATTTTATTTTAATTCATTTTATCTTATTTTATTTCATTGCATTTCATTTTACCTTATTTTATTTCATCATATTTAATTTAATTTAATTTAGTCATATTTCATTTTATTTTATCTTATATTTTAAAATTTTAATTAGTTCATTTTATTTTATTTTATTTCATTTTATCTTATTTTATTTTATTTCAGTTCATTTAATTTTGTCATATTTCATTTTATTTTATCTTATATTTTTAAATTTTAATTATTTCGTTTTATTTTATTTTATTTCATTTTAATTTTTTATTCTACTTATTATTAAACCCCCCCAACTTTAGCAAGCCTTTGGATTCTTTGTGATTTATGATGACTGCCGTGGGGGATTTCTTTGGGAGGAGGTCTTCTTCATGCAAAGATTTTAGCCAAGAATGAGTTATATATCATTAAAAATTCAAAAGCTCCTCACTGTATGATGAGCTGTAATGAAGGTGAAGCCATCTGCTTTGGTTTCTTCATTCCTATTGCCTTATGGAAAGCCTCACACTCCTGCAAGGCTTAGGAGAAGGACTATTTGTAAGGGCCTGTGGTGATAGGGTAAGGGGCAATAGTTTTAAATGAGAGCAGAGTAGATTTAGATTGGACAATAGGAAAGAAGTTCTTTATTATATGAGTGGTGAGACTGGAATGGGTTGCCCAGAGAAGTTGTGGACATCTTATCCCTGGAAGTGTTTACAAGCAGGGTGGATGAGCATTTGAGCAACCTGGTCTAGTGGAGGTGTCCCTGCCCATGACACAGGGAGGCTGGAACTAGATGATCTTTAAGGTTCCTTCCAACTCAAGCCATTCCATGACTCTATGGTCAGATTGTGGTGAGGATAGGGTCGGACACAGTTTGGTAGTCGTGGAAGTGTTGGAATGATGGTTGGATTTGATGATCTTAGAGGTCTTTTCCAACCTTAAGGGTTCTATGAAAGTCTGTGCATTCAGGGTTGAGTACAAGGGAAGATGATCCATGTAATGGAAGAAAAAGTCAGTGGCTCACAGTCAGCTCAGGCTGTCAGCCACAGGCTGATCAGTCTGTCTGTTTCTGCTGAAGATGAGGAGACAAAAGCTTATTTCCAAGAGACCCTTAACTGACTTTAGTCAAGTAGCACAGAGCACTGATAACTTATCAACAGCTTCTAATCAGGCACTAGTTCAGTTGTCCAACATCCCAGCTAGACCCATCTGGGCAGTGCCTGTAGCTGACAGCAGCTGCTGGAGCAGACAGAAGTTTTGTTTAAAAATAAGTCAGTGAGCAGTTAAAAATCTGTCCTTCACCCCCCCCCCCCCCAAAAAAAAAAAGGGGGGGAAAAAAAATAAAAAGAGATTAATGTTTTCACATCAGAAGAAAGCAAATAGGTTCCCAAAGGGGCCATGCTGTGTTTGTGTACATGGCACTGCAGCAGCCTTTCTAATTACCACCTAGTCAGAGAGGATGTTTTCTGTTCTCTGCATATGGCTGCGTGTTTGTTGCTCACTCCTGGCTGCACCCTCACCCCTGTCATTTCAGCGCTCCTCTCTGATGCTGGAATGTCTGCCCGAAGGAGGAAGCCTCTGAAAAAGCAGATTTGTAAGAAAAAAAGGGGAAAAAAAATCCCCTCCTCCTAGAAATCTAGAGCCTCCCCCTGCTGCCTGTGGTTACAGAACACTTCAAAAGATGAGTGTGATACAGAATTAAAAGCAAGCTTTGGCTTAGGAAGCTCCAGTTCAGGCAGCAGCAGGTATCTTGCTTTGGCTGCCTCTGGTTTCCACACATCAGAACTGCAGGCTGCTCCAAACATGTGCCGGCAGCATGCTCACCAAGCAGACACTTTTATTTTCAATGCAGAGGCTACAGCAAAGGGCTACAAAGATGATTTGAGGACCAGAATGTCTCTCTTATGGAGTAAGGCTGAGGGACTTGGGGCTTTTTAGCCTGGAGAAGACTGGTGGAGGGGATCTTATTGATATCTAAAGGGTGCAGGTCAAGAGGATCACCGAATGTCAGGGGTTGGAAGGGACCCAAAGAGATCGAGTTCAATCCCCCTGCCAGAGCAGGACTATATAATCTAGCTCAGATCACACAGGAACACATCCAGACAGGCCTTGAAAGTCTCCACAGAGGAGACTCCACAGCCTCTCTGGGGAGCCTGTGCCAGGGCTCTGGGACCCTTACAGTGAAGAAGTTCCCCTTTGTGTTGAGCTGGAAGCTCCGGTGCTGCAGCTTCCATCCATTGCTCCTTGTCCTATCCCAGGGAGCAAGGAGGGAGCAGTTTCATCTCACTGGTGCTCAGTGACAGGACAAGGGGTAACAGCCCAAATCTGAACATAGAAAGTTCCATCTGAACGTGAGGAAGAACTTCTATACTCTGAGGGTGGCAGAGCACTGGGACAGGGTGCCCAGAGAGGTGCTGGTGTCTCCATCTCTGGAATCATTCAAAACCCATCTGGATGTTGCAATGCTGTGCAGCCTGCTCTGGGTGAACCTGCTCTGAACAGGTTGTTGAATTCAGTGATTTCCAGAGGTCCCTTGCAGCCCCCACCATGCTGTAATTCTGTGATTCTGTGATCTCACCTCCTTTATACAACATTGTGATCACAGACAGAATTTGTCTCTTGCAAGGGCCTTGTTGTTAGTAAGATTTTAATTGATTTCCTCTTTTTTTTTTTTCTTCCCATTTGTACCTCTTTTAATTAAAACATTGCCAGAATAATGAAAATACTTCATCATCAGTGGACCAACACATTTGTGGATGTCAAAACAGGTATCTGCCACAGAAACCTGTAGCAAAAGTTACTCAGAAGTCCATTGCTGCTTCATTTCACTGCAGATGTACTAAGGGGTCTCCTCTCTTTGCATAGTTCTGAATTCAGCTTTTGCCAGGCACCTTCAGGAAAGACAAACTGCCTTGTACACAGCGTGTTTTAAAATAAAACTGTCATGTCTAAAAGCATGGAGTCATTGAAATCTGAGACCATCTCATTCTGGTTTTCATTAGCACAAGCTGCACATTCTGGCTCACCATGACCAAGTCCCAGTTTCCTCATCATTTGGAAACCAGCTCAGCCCGAAAATCAGTGGTTAAAGTGTGCAGCTCCTGACCCATGCATACACCTGATTTTCCTCAGCCTGGGAAGCACAGTGCTCAGGGGGTGGGGAGCAGGTCTCTGCTGACAGAGGCCTGAACTGAGGAGAGGGAATGGTGCAGCAGCACATGTGTAGCCCCAGCATCTGAGCGAGCACCTCAGTCATTCAGTGAACCTGAGGCACCTGGAAATGGTGGTTTGGACTCACCAGAGGGAACCAAATTCAGAGATGTCTAAAGGCTGCTCTGGATTTTTCCCTGTCTTACACAAACCCTCTTATTTGGGGGAATGGACCGAGAAGTGCACTACTTTAGCTTCCAACTCATTCCTATATCAATGGCTTGCTTTCCTTTCCATGTTTAGGAGATAATATTAGAGCTGGAGGTCCAGCCCACCCCCAGCCAATCTGAAGAGGCTCATTCCTGAGCTCCTCTTTTCCTCAGGCTCATTTGCAGCATGTCAGTGATGGTGATAAAAGTTGGCTGAATCAAAGGCAATGCAAACAGACAAGTACTGTCTTCACGTTGTCCTTCTCAAGTGCCTCCTAAAAAAGTCTGGAAGAAAGATGTGAATAGTTTAGTAAGGACAATATATTAAGGACATAACTACCTTTTTGGTAGCCTCTCTGGAGACTTGTAACAAGGTCTCTTATTCCTTCTGTGACCACAAATCATCTGAGTGACTTTCATCTGTGAAATGGGAGATGGCTTAGTTAAACACAAGGCATAGCCTGGTTATCTGACAGCAAGGCTTCAGCTGCAGTTTGCTGGGGCTGAGCTCCATGCTTTCTAGAGGAAGGAGGTACTTGGAGCCCCAGTAGGCTAGGCTGCCCCTTTGGCCCCAGGATGCTCAGGCTCCTATCAGACTGGCTCCTTTGAATCTGCAGCCTTACTTTGAATTTATTCTTGAGAAACAGCAGGCCCTGGAGGGAAAAAAAAAAAAAAAAAGAAAAAAAAAGAAGAGAGAAAAGAAAAAGAAAAATTAATAAAAGAAAAAGAAAAAAGAGAAGTAGAAAAGGTTAAAAAGAAGAAAAGGGAAAAAAGAAGAAGAAAGGGAGGAAAAAAAGTGCAAAGAAATAAAGAGAAACAAGAAAAGCAAAGCAAAGCAAACTCTCAATTCAAAGCACATAGTTGTGAAGAAGCCATGCTCTGAACCAGGGTGATGGAAAGCAGTTCAAGGCACATATTCTGCCTGGGCCTGTCCTTGATTATGTGTTTTGAATTGAAAACAAACATTTTTAAGATGGCTACTGAGACGCACTTCTCGAATGAGTCCAAGATGGTGGCAGATGTTATGGCTTCTGTGATAAACGATTTCAAAGGCACCGAGGCCCAGTGCCTGTTTAAAGTGACAGCAGAAGAGTCTCTGCAGCCCCTTCCCAGCTCTCTGGTGGTTTCTTCTCTTGCCTGCTTTCCACCCCACGTTTCACAATATTGCCACATCATTCGAGTGGGATGAAAGGGAGCCTCTTCTGTGACATTCGTGCAGAAGGATGGCCACTGTGATCTTAAAGAATGTGGCACCCACAAGCAGACACATGGCTTTGATATTTTTTGTTTTCTTCAGAGTCCTCTAATTTAGAAAGCTGTGTGTCACCAGATGAAACCCAATGCTTGCTCGCAGTGATGGCAGCCTCCTGCCTCTGCCTGCTCCTTTCTCCCTCTGCAGCAGTTAAGGACTGGAGAAGCCGCTCAGGAAAGTCCCTCATTGTCATTCTGTCGTTTGCTGGAGCAGGAGGGTGCACAAGGGGCTGAGGAGGAGGGAGAGCTGCTATGGGGGTGCCTTGTGAATTTCCTCAAAGTGCATCCCTGGCTGCCAGGATCAGGCTTGGTGCTTACCTGTGGCCCAGGAAAGTTTAAGGAAGAGGAATAGCTGCAGAACCATGGGCAGCACGAGGGCCCAAGGGCCAGATAGTTGGTGCCACTGGGTTGGCAGTGCCATGGCCATCTGGACGCAGGTCTGGCTGCTACTGACTGGGCATCTCCCAGGAGATGGAATGTTAGGGGCTCCCAGGGTTCCACCCCACCCCCAACGGCTTTGCCAGCTCTTCCTGGGGGGCAGGTTGGGCAAACAGGATTTAAAAGAAGAGCTGCAGTCAATAAAGCAATGCCCAAGTGGAAATCTGGAACGAGTTGTGTCCTTCAAGGGCTCCTGCTGGGGCCAGTGCTCTTGGACATCTTCACCAGTGCCACGGACAGGCACTGAGAGCCCCCTCAGCAAGTCAGTGGACACCACCAAGCTGAGTGGTGCGGTCAGCATACTGGAGTGGCAGGATCCACCCAGAGGGTCCACCAGGATCCACCCAGAGGGAGAAGCTTGAGAAGTAGGCTTGTGTGAACCTCCTGTGGTTCAACAAGGCGAAATGCAAGCTCCTACACATAGGTCAGGGTAACCTCCATAATCAACACAGGCTGGGGAGCGAAGGGACTGAAAGCAGCCCAGCTGTGGCCTGGGATGCATCTGCATCAGTATGGGCAGCAGCTGCCAGGCTGGGCCCTGCTCTGGAGGGCTCAACACAGCAAAGACAAGGACCTGTTAGCGTGGGGCCAGGGCAGGGCACAGTATGACACCAGGGCTGGAGCCTCTCTGCTACACGGCTGAACTGAGAGAGTTGGGGTTGGGATTGTTCAGCATGGAGAGGAGAAGGCTCTGAGGAACCTCACTGAGGCCTTTCAGTGCTTGTCTCAGCAGACTGTGAGAAAGCTGGGGGCAGGCTTTTGAACAAGGTCTGCAGCAATGGGATAAGGGGCAACACTTCTACACTGAAAAACGGCAGGTCCAGACTAGGGGTAAGGAGGAATTTATTTATAATTTTTTTGATGGCAGTGAGATACTGAACAGGTTGTTCAGAAAGTCTGTAGCTGCCCCATTCCCAGAAGTGTTAAAAATCAATTTGAATGGAGCTTTGCACAATGTGATGTAACGAGGATGTCCCTGCCCATTGCAGGGGCTTTGGACTAGATGATCTTCAACAACTCTTCCACTCCAAGTCAGTCTGAGCATCTAAGTCAAAGATAAAATGACTGAGATTTGATTAAATAATTAATTGTTAAGCTACTAAAGCTGCTTCTGATGATCCTTTTGCACTGCCAACACTTTCTGTCTCTGTGGCTGGGAAGAGTCTTGAAATATGCTGTACCTCACCCAGTTAGTTCTGCTTGACCTCCCACTTGACTCTGTTACACCTCGCCTGTGATGGAGACCATGACCTGCTCTCAGGTTTCCCACTTGTGAGTGCTGAAGTGTTAGTCCTGTAATCCTGTTTGTAAGAGGCCTCTAAGATGGGTGCATGAGGCATAGGCAAATTCCTGCTGGAGGAGATTATTCTCCAACAGTAGTAGGCATGTGGATCAGATGGTGCAGGCTGGGATCAAGGCTCCAGATAAGCAGAAGGTGAGCTCTGGGCCCATCCTGCTGTATCCCCCTGAGGACAGCCTTGTAGCTCATTTTCCTTGCTATTTCATCCTGTAACACCCCAGAGATTTCTTCAAATATCAGCTTGATCTTGGAGTTTCTCTGCACCAGTTCCTGAGATAGAAATAGTTTCATTCTTGCCACACACAGACACTTTCTCTACCAAACTCTTCAGCAGAAACTAAGTGAAACTCTGGATTAATTACCCATGCCTCTTAGGAAATCTAAGAGACACTGGTCCCAGCACAGCCACGAAAATAAGATTAAACTTCTTCAGATTCGTATGTTAGTAACTATTAAGTGGCTCTGTTCTTGACTGTCAAAAAGATGTGGATCTCTTGCACACCAGTCCCTGCTGACCAGGGTTGGTAAGGGTAGGACCAGATCATAAGAACTTCCTGTCCAGTTCAACCTGTTAGAGGCGACAATGACGACATCATTGTGTGGGGCCAAACAGCTGAGGAAGTCTTCGAGAAAGGTAACAAAATCATTGACATTCTGTTGCAAGCAGGTTTTGCCATCAAGAGAGACAAGGTCAAAGGACCTGCCAGAGAAATCCAGTTTCTGGGAGTGCGGTGGCAGGATGGTCGCCGTCACATTCCACAGGATGTGATAAACAAAGTCTCCACCATGGCAGTTCCCACAAATAAGAAGGACACTCTTTCTTTCTTGGGTGCAGTGGGATTTTGGAGACTACACATTCCTGGATTCAGCCAAATTGTCAAACCTCTGCATGATGTGACTCGTAAGAGAAACAATTTCGAGTGGGGACCCGAACAACAAGCAGCCTTTGATCAGATAAAGCGAGAAGTAGTCCATGCAGTGGGCTTGGGACCTGTTCGAACTGGTCCGGACATTAAAAACATTCTGTACACGGCTGCCAGTGACAATGGTCCAACTTGGAGTCTTTGGCAGAGAGCTCCAAAGGAGACTCGTGGTCGTCCGCTTGGTTTCTGGGGTCGTAGCTACAGAGGTTCAGAGGCAAATTACACCCCAACAGAGAAAGAAATACTAGCAGCCTATGAAGGAGTGAAAGCAGCTTCTGAAGTGATTGGAACTGAGTCACAATTGCTGTTAGCTCCTAGATTGCCAGTTCTAAACTGGATGTTCAAAGGCAAAGGTTCATCACCACATCATGCCACAGATGCAACCTGGTCTAAGTGGATGGCTTTGATAACCCAACGAGCACGAATGGGTAATCTTGATCGACCTGGTCTGGTGGAAGTGATCACCAACTGGCCGAAAGGCACAGACTGTACAACACCTCCAGAGGAGAGAGTAACCCGTGCTGAAGAAGCTCCTCCCTATGGTGATCTCTCTGATCAGGAAAAGACCTATGCTTTGTTCACAGATGGTTCCTGTCGTCTTGTTGGGAACAAGCGAAGATGGAAGTCAGCAGTCTGGAGTCCTACCAGGAGAGTTACAGAAGCAAGAGATGGAGAGGGAGAATCCAGTCAATTCGCTGAGGTAAAAGCTGTCCAACTTGCTCTTGATGTGGCTGAACGTGAAAATTGGCCTATCCTTTACCTCTACACCGACTCGTGGATGGTAGCCAATGCTCTATGGGGTTGGCTAAAGGACTGGAAAAAGAATGGCTGGCAGAGGAAAGGAAAGCCTATTTGGTGTCCTGATCTATGGCAGGACATCGATGCACGACTGGAGAGAATTCCAGTGAAGGTGCGGCACGTAGACGCACACATGCCCAAAAGCAGAGCCACTGAAGAACATCAACACAACCATCAGGCAGATCAAGCTGCTAAAATTTCTCAAGTTGACAACAACTCTGATCTTGACCTTGACTGGAAGCACCGAGGTGAACTGTTCTTAGCTCGGTGGGCCCATGATTCATCTGGACATCAAGGCAGAGATGCAACATACCTATGGGCACGAGATAGGTCAATTGACTTATCCATGGACGCTATCACCCAAGTCATTCATGACTGTGACATCTGTGCTGCTATTAAGCAGGCTAAGCGAATCAAGCCCTTATGGTATGGTGAGCGATGGTCCAAGTACAAGTATGGACAAGCAAAGCTTTTGTCTTCCTCCAGAGAGCCAGAAGACCTTCTGTGGGACTTCTCCAAGAAAAACCAAATGAGCACACTGCAGCTGCTGCCACATTGCATCTGATGGTCCTCTTGCTTAGATGGTCCTCTTACTCTGACCACTCAGAGAAAAAAGACTGAGGACTTGTCCCACAGTGAGAAGGGATTCAAAGCACATGGAGCTGGGCATCCCATCCTGGCAGCTTATTCTGTGTGCCTGGGGGATGTTTTGCACTATCATACCAATACTGTGCAGAGCAGTAAACTGCAAGGCAGGACAGAGGAAACTTCTTGCCTTACAGAGATTCTGAGTGAAGAAACAAATCCTGACAGCAGAGATCAGAGGCCATACCTTTTAAAGTCTACCTCGTTTTCATACTGTCACCAAAATTTTACCTTTTAAAAATAGGAACTCAACCCTGAGATACAGCTGAGGTCCTGTGGGCAGGATGGTGCAGAGAGCCAGCATAACTCAGATGGTCCTGCCAGCCCCAACAACATACAAAGAATTGCTTTCTGTATTCAACACAATATACTGCTATAAATATGCAACTAACTTACCACTGTAAATATTTTCCCCTTATTTTGATCACTGTGAAACACCAAATCTCTTGGCCTTTTCTTCTTCCCCTGGGAGAAAACCCTGTTTGTGTTGCCTCAAGTCCATGGCTCCAGCATGGGACAATCCCTGCATGGGAGAGAGACCAGCACTATAAACCAAACAAGTACCAAGCACCAAACAAGCACCCAGCACTAAACAAGCACCAAGCACCAAAGTAGCACCAAAGAAACATCAAACACTAAGCAGAGCTTCTTTCTCCCTGCTCCTGCTTGCCTGGCTTCAGTCACCACATTCTGGCTGTGATGATGAGAAAGCAAAGCTGCTTCCACAAATGTCATGGTGTAAAAATGAAGATGAGAGAGGAAACATCAGAGAGAGAGGAAATGGGAAAGGACAGTTCAACTCAGACAAGCTGCCACATAGGTAAGTGGAACTGGGAAAACAAATAAGCTGCCAGGGAAAATAGCAAACAAAGAGAAAACATGCAGGAAGGAGAGGACCTGATCTAGGAGTTGTGGGCAGGGAGTTTCCCTCTGCAGTATTATTTCAAGGGAAGTTGTTTTTAAGCCATTGGCTACATGTATATCAGTAAACTAAACAGTGCTAAAGCGCAGCTATTAAATTCCCTTAACCTCCAAAGTGGGGTGGCCATGGGCAGACTGCTTGTTGGGAACAAGCCATCTGTGAGCTGTGACCAGGAACTCCTTGAGAGAGCTGCTAAGTGGTATGGCTAAACCACACCAAGGAGTGACCTTTCAGAAAGTCCAGATGTTCTTAACTGGGTGCATGTTCCCAGACCTCAGCACATTTTGTGGCCCCAGGTCCAGCCACGGAGGGCAGCATATGGCACTTCCATTAAAAGCCATCACCTAGAGGGCTTGCTGGTGGGTTGTGAGCATAGAGAGTGAGTTGTGAAAAGTATAATGCAAATCTATTGGGGACATTAGAAATGGCAAAAGCTCTCCATGTGATCCAATATCCTGTCTTGAGAAGTGGTCAAGGACCAGAGCTTTCAGGGGAAGGTGGTCTGTAAGCTTGAGTAGCTTACGTGGGTGCTGAGGGTGCTCACGGACCCCATGGGGATGGGGACAGCTTAGCCTTTCCCACTGCTCCCCACCAGCTCTTGGAACTTCTGTAGAAAACACCTGGCTGTTGGTGCCAGAAACACACTGATGCTGTTCTGCAATCACTGTGATAAAATAAACATCAAACTGTGTTCCATTAGCTGTCTGAGATTGTTTTGTACAGATCAAAAGTGAGAAGGATAGAAGCAAGAAGGGGACAGAAGAGTCACCCTCCAGGATTTCCCTCATCGCTGGAGATGTCTCAGTCCTGGCTTGGAGTCCTTTGGATCTTGGTGCATGTGGAATGAGACTTGCATGAGGAAGACACTGGACAAGTGTATTACAGGACAGGTGCCCTTTGGTTCAGCATAGTCCCCAGGGTGCACAAGTGTGTGCCACTTTCTACTGTACCACTGAATGAGTTAATTTGCAAATCAGTGCAATCTGGTCTCCTCTTGAGGAGATCCTAAAATACGAAGCATATTTTATCAGCCCACCATATTTTTTATCATTATTTTGTCCATTCACTCACACTGGCTGGGTCATTGGGAACATAGGATGGTTGGGTTGGAAGAGATCTTAAAGATCACCTAGTTCCAATCCCCCTACCATGGGCAGGGACATCTTCCACTAGATCAGGTTTCTCCAAGCTGCATCTGATCTGGCCTTGAAAACTGCCAGGGCCCATTGATCAACATTCATTTGCTCATTTTGGCAGTCTAGGAAAAAAGCCCACTATTTGGTGTGGCTTTTCTCTGTACTATGAGGAACCTATAGTAAACCTGGCTGCTAAACCCCAGGTACCTGTTCTGAGAAGCCTCCCTCCACTGCAGGGTTATTTTTGTTTCAAAAACACCTGCCCTGCAATAGTCTGAGGATGAACTATCAGTTTATCAACAATTGCTGTTGACAGGGAGGGGAGAAGCCAGGCTTGAACCAGAAAGGACTCCATGACTGCTGCCATTGCAGTCAGGGTGAGATTTTGCAGTTGTGGTGAAAAAACACATCTCTTATTTCAGAGATGGATTGCCACAAGCTTTAACTACACTTTGACTCCCAAGCTTCAAGTCCAAGGTAGGTAACACCAATACTACACAGACATCCTCTCTGTTTTCCAAGAAACTGTTTGGCAAGCATCCTCTGAAACTCTTTGATGTGAGGTAGAGCAATTGACATTTTTGCCATCGATCTTCTTGCTGCTGTTTTTCACTTATATGAAACAGTAAGACAGCAAGCAAAGACTTGTCAAGAAGCAAAGCTTGTGGGCAACCTAGAATTTGGATATGACATCATATTTGTGCTGGGTGAGAGAAATTACCTTAGATTGTATCCAGTTGTGTTGGCTTTGCTGCTGAATTTGTGAGCACCGTGGAAAAGCTAACCACAAACTGTACCTATCAGCAGTGTATTTAAAAATGGTCTTTTGAAGATGGTGACTCTTCCAAACTAGTTAAGCTTCACACTGGAAGCAGGATGAGAAATACTTACAGGAATTGCTTGTTTTGCCTCTTGGCATTGCCAGGCCAAAGCTGCCTGAAGGACTTCTGTCTTGGGTACAGATCCAGATTAGAAGGCATTTAAAAATCAAAATTCTGCTGATTAGCCTCACTGATGCCTGTGCCAACTGTTCCTGATTTTCAGGAGTTCAAGTTGAAGTCCACTATGTTTTGCAGGTTGAATTGCTCATAAACTAACAGACTAGTCAAAGGCTGTTAGACAACCAGGCTGAAAAGCTCATCCATGTGCTCCTGCTGAATGTCTGCCTTCCAAACCACCTCCTTTTACATTGAGTGCAGCTCTTCCTACACTACAACCAGAAAGACAATTACCTTAAGGTTAGAGTTACTCTGGTTAAGCCAAACTTCATACAAATGACATGGACAACAGGTAGAATTGCAGGAGAGTGAGGATATAGAGATTTCCTTGCATGCAGAGCTGGATCTGATCTCCAGAGCACTTGCAGGAAAGCACAGAAACATCATTAACTTTAATGCCACCTTTCTTGAGTGTAGCAGAAAACAGAATCTGGCCACCTGACCCATTTTTTTCCCAGTTTGGGCAGGGGCAAGCTCCTTCCCTAAAAGAAAATAATGACCCTCGAGGTCAGGTTTGTTATTTCGGGTAGAATTCCTTCTTCAGGCAGGCTTCTGAGTAACACACAAGAACAATTTCCAGACCCTTATCAGAGCACCAGCCAAGGAGTGTCTAGCCCACTATCTGCACCTTCCCAAGGAAACAATGAGAACCCAAAGGCAGACAGCGAGGCAAGCACCAGCACACCCTCCCCGGGGTGGGAAGGAGGGGCAATCATCGCCCTGTTGGGAACATAATAGCCCCTGGGCAGACCACTGCAAACAGGAAGGGTGTGGACAGGATCTGAGTGCAGCTGCTGCCCTGCTAACAGCATCTGTTCCCACCAGCTTTGATCTATGGGCATGTGGCATTCTGCAGCAGGAGATAAACAGGGCCTTGGAGTGGGGGTTGTTTGCCTTACACATAGCTCCCTAATGAGGTGTGTGCCTAGGCAGCTGCATGCTCCAGGTCCAGGACCAAACCTTTCTGGGGGGGGTTGCAGCAGGTCCTTGCAACCTTTTCACAAGTTTGGGGAAGATGACATCATGTGGAGAGTGCTGCCCAGCCCCAGGTATCTCATGTGCCAACATAATCACAGACCTCTATCATTCATATGAAGGGCACTGGGCTTCTCCTCTGCTGCTCACCTCTCCCATTGAATCCCTTGAAGCAGGGCATCCAATTTAATGTAAGTAACTCTTCCAAAGAAAATTATTTGAGTTGGCTTCTTGGCATGGCTCAAGCACTTTGTATGCCCTAGCTGGAGCCCTTAAGTTTGGAAATGATCAGAGGATTCCAAGTTCCAAATCAAGAGAGGCCAGAAACATGGCCTTGCTGGGAATAGACTTGGAATTGTACCCAAGGGCCCAGTCCAGCTCCCTCTGAAGTCGATGGGAGGCTGTTTAGAAACTTCAAGTGGTATTTGTGAGCTGGTGAAGAGTCTGGAGAACAGGTCAGGTGAGGAGCAGCTGAGTGAACTGGGGTTGTTTAGTCTGGAGAAGAGGAGGCTCAGGGGAGACCTCATTGCTCTCTACAGCTACCTGAAAGGATGTTGGAGCCAGGTGAGGGTTGGTCTTTTCTCTCTAGCATCAGGTGGTAGAACAAGAGGAAATGGCCTGAAATTGTGCCAGAGGAGGTTTAAGCTGGAAAGAGAAAAGAAAGGAAAAGAAAAGTTTCTTTCCTGAAGGAGTGGTCAGGCATTGGAACAGACTGTCCAGGGAGGTGGTAGAATCCCTGGAAGTGTTCAAGAAATGTGGTACTTTGGGACATGATTTAATGGCCATGGCAGTCTTAGATTGACAGTTGGACTCGATGGTCTTAGAGGTCTTTTCCACCTGAAACAATTCTATGATTCTGTAAGGAGGGAAACTGGATAAGTGTCATGATCAGGGATGGCTTAGAATCCCCCAACATCTCTCAGGTTCCCAGCAGTCTAAAGGGTCAGACCAAGGAGAAGGGAAGGCAGCCGAAGGTAGCTGCTTTGTTCCTATTTCCAGAGACTAAGCTCACCTTTGCACAGGGAGATGATTGGACTTGTACACAACACCTTAGAAATGTTGGAGACCTCCTGCATGTTCAACTTCACCAGGAATAAACTTGAGACAATGGCAAACTACCTGCAGGTATTCTGCTAGAAGAAATGGCATGGAAAAAAAAGTAAGCAGGTCAATATTTATTGACAAATCATACTCAGCTCAGATGCAAGGTAATCTGTAGTCAAAGGACTATGGGGTCTGTCTGTCCTTTCAAGGAGTCCACCTTGACCCATTAACTCTTTGGAGAGTCCCTGTGAGAGTAACCAGATGCAGAAATCCATCTGAAATTGTCTGCTCCAGTCAAGGAACATGAGCAGGGGCTGGAAGACAGGCAACCAGCAGTGAAAATGCTGGAAGCTGGGCAGTGGGGAACAGTGGTAGCTGGGGACTTGTACTGCTATCCAAGACAAGCACATCACACTATGCCATGATCATGTCTGGTTTAGCTGCACTCCTGGCAGTAATTGCCAAAGTCAGCTGTGTACAGAAGTGTTTGCTGAACGCTTGGTTGGATCAAGGAGAAAGACTTTTTAGATGTGGAAAATGAGTCAGGTGGACACTCAGAGCCTTGACTGAGGTGTCTTTTGCAAGTAATTTGTATCTCTGGGTATTTCAATGAGATTTTCATTAAGGAGAGCAAACCAGCAAGACTCTAATTTGCAGCTGCCCAAACCCATCTGGCCAAATCTACTCCAAGAATTCAATGGTGGATGTGTGTTTATAAGCTGCAACAGGCCAAGTCCTTCAGCTTCTACCTTTGATCAACTTCCTGACAGTTTGCCAGAGTTCAAAATGAATGAGGATCTTAGGATATGACTCAACACAATTAACACTCTGCCATTATTAGGTAAGATGTGGCCATTAATAGCCAAATAGATCTGTCCATGGTCATGAGTTTGTGGTTCTTCCCCAGTGAAAAGCTGCAGGTAAATCATTGCTTCTGTCTGCATCAAGGACTATGCTTTTAGGTTTTTTGGCTGTGGACTTCAAGCTTTCCTTCAAGTCTCTCATGGAGGTGGTGGGGTCACCATCCCTAGAGGTGTTTACAAGGAGGCTGGATGAGGCACTTAGTGCCAGGGTTTAGTTAATTAGAAGGGTTAGGTGATAGGTTGGACTCAATGATTGTAGAGGTTTTTTCCAGCCTGGTTAATTCTGTGATTCTGTAACCTGTAATGCTGTGGCTTTATTAGACTCTGTGTCTCCACTGGCAGTCATTCCAAAATGCTCTTCTACATTCACTGAAGTCAAGTACAAGACACCTTCCTTTGCCCTCATGAAAGAAACTTAACATCAAAGGCACAGAACTATCAGGATCCAAATCACACTGCATTAATCAACTTCTTGCAACCACCAAGTGTAGCCATCCCACAGTGGGCAGCTGTGGTGGGCTTCTAGACCTGGGGCACAGGGCTCTCAGACCAAAGCTTCACAGCATGCTTCTCTTCAGCTTCAAAGAGGTTTGGATCCAGCCCTGCAGGCATTTATTTCAGAAATCCAAGATGGTGTGAAAGGGAAGAAAAGACACTGAAATCACTTTTTGGTTTGTTTTGTCGTTTTGAAAAGTTCCTTTCATCTCTGAGCAGCCCAGTGTAATTTCAAAACCTGTAGGCTGAAGTCAATAGCAATAATTTTACACTAACCATATTGCTCTAATTTACAGCCACAGTATGAA
This sequence comes from Ramphastos sulfuratus, assembly GCA_013399055.1. NCBI lineage: Eukaryota > Metazoa > Chordata > Aves > Piciformes > Ramphastidae > Ramphastos > Ramphastos sulfuratus. The sequence goes on along the minus strand of WBNM01024533.1, from coordinate 51,104 downwards.
CAGTGCCCCTTAGATAAGCATTTAGAAATGATGAAGTTATATATGACGTAGATATGTTGTACTAAAGTCGATAGCAAAAATGTCAGCAAAAACACTGACTAAAGGAACTGCAGTTAGTAACCTAAACACTGGCACAGGCTGCCCAGGGAGGTGGTTGGATCCTCATCCCTGCAGATGTCTCAAAGAGGCAGAGATGTGATGCTGAGGGAACTTTGTTTAGCACCAGCCTTGGAGTTGGAGAATGCTTGCACTTGGAGAATGCTTGGACTTGATGATCTTAAAGGTCTTTTCCAACCAAAACAATTCTATGAGTCTGTGATTTTATAAAAATCTTCGTGGTTTCAAGAGCAATTAGAGTTCACTTATTCTGATCACAACAGAAGGCTGATTTCTATATCTGTCTAGTGGTTGAAAGTGGCTGGCTCCCCTACACCAAAGCAGAGAGAACAGACAGAGCTGCTGCTTATTAACTAAACACACTGCAATGTGCTCCTTCTTCCCTATTGTAGGGACTCATAGGAATCCCAGACCTCCAAGGCTCTCATGTGCTACCTCCATCTTCCACCAGCACTGGGAGATCATCCCTTGCCTCCTGCTTAGCTCCCTTATCATTTCCCATGGGGCTTGTTTATATTGATGTCCTGCTAGGATCTGGACAATAGGAAGGGGAAGATGCTCTGGCATGAGAGTTGGACTGGATGATCTTTCAAAATCCCTCCCAGTGCCTGGCCTTCTGTGATTCTGTGAACAAAGGATGTCCCTGGGAAATATCAGAAGCACAGGATGGTCTCCCATCAGGCTGGGAAAGGACAGGGAACAGTGTTCAGTTCCAGCTTGGAAAATTACATTTTGTTCAGCATTCTGGAAGATGGAAACAACTCAGAGATGTGGTGCTGAGGGACATGGTTCAGCATCAGACTTGGTAGGGTTAGAGAATGGTTGAACTTGAGGATCTTAAAGGGCTTTTCCAACCAAAATGATTTTGTGAATCTGATTCTATTTGAGGGAGCTCCATTAGACCCAGGACGGTTTAGATTTTATCAGGAATAAACATAAGCTCCTGCACACATTTAAGCCAATGCATGGAGATACTCAAGTCTCAGAAACATATTAATTTATTTCATATTTCCAGATACCTGCTATTTATTTGACTTCTTTTGACTTATTAACTATATGTGGAAGCTTCATTTTATGCAGGAAGCAGCTGTTATCAGCAGCAAATTGACTTTAATAAGGAAGATACTGGCAACCACTTTTGGTTGGCAGTAAACCTCACACAGAGTAGATAAAATAGACTATTTTCTCCTCTGGAGTTGAAAGTCAGGACAAATCTGACTGATTAAGAAAATCTTGAAGTAGGATATCATATATCCTCTCTAAAATTAAACTATGTCTGCTAGACATGAGCAAAATGCAAATATTGACAGAGGAAAAAAAAAAAAGAAAATAGAGAGCAAGGAATATTTTGGTGCTGAAAATAATACGACCCCTATCACATCTGGCAGGTAGAAGAATGCAAATTGAATCCAACTCGAAAAAACAAATGTGTGGCTTTGTGCAAGCAGTTTGTTACCAATTGATTTCCATTTCGTAGCTGAAATACCACAGAAATGCTTTTGACATTTTTGGTCTTCCAGCAGGAGGAGGGTTCATGTGAAAATACACATGCATGTGCAGGTTAGGGCAGTCACTGACCCTGCTTCCAGTGGAATAAATGGAGAGACTCCCACCACTGGAGTATTAAACTTTAAATAGGCTAATGGAAATGTTATGGACAGGACTCCAGCCCTTTGCCAATAGCATGCTTGGTGGATTTGTTTCTCACCCTTCCCCACCGCCTGCGGGACCGTGACCTCAGGCTCCCTACCCAGACAGTCAGACACACAGTAAAAAGTAAGGCTGGTCCTGGGAATCATAAGAAGGGGAAAAGGACACATTCATACACAGGGACAAACATCTTTCTCTAAGCAAAGCTGTCAGAGCCATTTAAGCAGAGACCTGCTCAATCTTTTCCTCTGGGGCCACTTTTTCCTGTCTGAGAACGTCTGTGGCATTGCCTGTCTGCTCCCGAGCGACCATCACTGAGAGCTTTAGATAAGCCAAGAAATCACACTCAACAGTCTTAGGATCCCAGGCTCCAACACAAAATGGGAAGGCTGCACTTCTGCTACCTCTCTTGCAGAGGGGAAAAAAAAAACCAAACCACAAAAATCAAGCATGTATCAGCTGAACAAAGGTGACTTTGTCTGCTGGGAAATACTGATCCTTAGCAATTGTCCTTCTTTGCGTAACAGAAGTGCTTTTAGGTGGTCTAGCTCAAGTATTAGTATGGGGGTGGCAGTTACAGGCTTTAGCTATGTAGCTGACTCCAGAATAAATTAGGCAAAGGAAAAAAAATGCTACCTGTGTCAATATGAAGTTGTAAATACTCTGAAGCACAGCTCATGGTCAGTATTATACAGGGCAGAATGCACTGGCTGCAGAATGCAAATACAGAATCATAGAATGGTAAGGTTGGAAGGGACCTCAAGGATCATCTAGTTCCAACCCCCTGCCACAGGCAGGGACACCTCATGCTAGATCAGGCTGCTCTTGTGTCTACCAGGGCACCATGTTGTGAGACCTTGCTAGCCAATAACTGAAGAAACAGTTTGAACTATAGCAGCATGGCCATAGGTAAGATGGCTTATAGAATCACAGAATCATAGAATCATAGAATGGTAAGGTTGGAAGGGACCTCAAAGCTCAGCCAGATCCAACCCCCTGCCACAGGCAGGGACACCTCCCACTAGCACAGGTCACTCAAGGCCTCGTCCAACCTGACCTTGAACACCTCCAGGGAGGGAGCAGCCACAACCTCCCTGGGCAACCTGTGCCAGTGTCTCACCACCCTCACTGCAAACAACTTCCTCCTAACATCCAGTTTCAATCTCCCCTCTGACACTTCAAACCCATTGCCCCTTGTCCTGTCATTACAAGCCCTTGTCAATAGTCCCTCCCCAGCCTTCCTGTAGGCCCCCTTCAGATATCAGTGATAATATCTTCTGGAGTTTAGAATTTGGTGCTTTACTTTCAAGCAAGGAGAAAAAAAGTTACTTCAATCATCTAGAGATGTATACATAGTGATATTCATTAAACATTTGCATCTGCAATGATCTCAGATTCAGAGAATTGTTTCATTTGCAAAAGCCCTCCAAGATCATCAAGTGCAGCGATCATCCCAACACCACCATGGCCACTAAACCACATCCCAGACTGCCATGGCCACACATTGCTTGAACACCTCCAGGGATGATGACTCCATCACCTCCCTGGGCAGCCTGTTCCAATCCCCAACCACTCCTGCAGGAAAGAAGTTTTTCCTAATCTCCAATTAAACCTCCCCTCTTGCAAATTGAGGCCATTTCTTCTAGTTCCATCACTTGATACTAGGGAGAAGAGACCAACCCCCACCTCACTCCAACCTCCTTTCAGGTAGTTGTAGAAAGCAATGAGGTCTCCCCTTCGCCTCCTCTTGTCCAGACTAAACAATCCAAATTCCCTCAGCTTCTCTTTGTAAGCCTTGTTCTCCAGACCCTTCACTAGCTTTGTTGCCTTTGATATTAATGGTGTTAATCACTCAATAAATATAATTATCCCCTGTGCTTGAGCACTTATCTTCTAATGCACCTCAGACACAGGCAGGAGTTGCAGTAGAAGAACCAGAGCCTCCTGTCTATCACTCCATATGTGTGAGGAGCTGAAGGGTGCAGCCTGAAATCACTTCATCTTTCAGAGCTTAGAAGGGTGCCAGNCCCATTGCCCCTTGTCCTGTCATTACAAGACCTTGTCAATAGCCCCTCCCCAGCCTTCCTGTAGGCCCCCTTCAGATATCAGTGATAATATCTTCTGGAGTTTAGAATTTGGTGCTTTACTTTCAAGCAAGGAGAAAAAAAGTTACTTCAATCATCTAGAGATGTATACATAGTGATATTCATTAAACATTTGCATCTGCAATGATCTCAGATTCAGAGAATTGTTTCATTTGCAAAAGCCCTCCAAGATCATCAAGTGCAGCGATCATCCCAACACCACCATGGCCACTAAACCACATCCCAGACTGCCATGGCCACACATTGCTTGAACACCTCCAGGGATGATGACTCCATCACCTCCCTGGGCAGCCTGTTCCAATCCCCAACCACTCCTGCAGGAAAGAAGTTTTTCCTAATCTCCAATTAAACCTCCCCTCTTGCAAATTGAGGCCATTTCTTCTAGTTCCATCACTTGATACTAGGGAGAAGAGACCAACCCCCACCTCACTCCAACCTCCTTTCAGGTAGTTGTAGAAAGCAATGAGGTCTCCCCTTCGCCTCCTCTTGTCCAGACTAAACAATCCAAATTCCCTCAGCTTCTCTTTGTAAGCCTTGTTCTCCAGACCCTTCACTAGCTTTGTTGCCTTTGATATTAATGGTGTTAATCACTCAATAAATATAATTATCCCCTGTGCTTGAGCACTTATCTTCTAATGCACCTCAGACACAGGCAGGAGTTGCAGTAGAAGAACCAGAGCCTCCTGTCTATCACTCCATATGTGTGAGGAGCTGAAGGGTGCAGCCTGAAATCACTTCATCTTTCAGAGCTTAGAAGGGTGCCAGATCACAGAACCACAGAATCAATCAGGTTGGAAAAGACCTTTGAGATGACTAAGTCCAACCTACCACCCAACATTATCTAATCAAGTAAATCATGGCACCAGGTGCCACATCCAGTCTCTTTTTAAACACTTCCAGAGATGGTGACTCCACCACCTCCCCGGGCAGCCCTTTCCAATGCCAACCACTCTTTCTGTGAAGGACTTCTTCCTACCATCCAGGTCACTTGGGCACCTCTGACATGCAGAAACACTGCATGGGTTGAATAAAGTTATTATTTATTATTTGTAGTGAGAAGGGGCCCAGAAACCTTAATCAGATGGTGTCTCTTTGTCAAGGACTCTGTAAAATAGTTGTAAGGAGAAAGCAGGTCCTGCTCCACAAACCTTGGAAAACAGGACTTTGCCTTCTGCTTTTAGACTACAGAGCAGCTATTAATGGAGTCCAGCATGAAGATGCTGCTGTACAGAATGATGCTCCATGCCTTTAGCTGGTATATATTGGCACAGCTCCAGGGACATCACATTATGTGCCATGCCTGTGACTGGTATATACTGGCACAGCTCCAGTGACTTCACAGAGTGATGTTAATTTACACCAAACATATCTGGCTTTCTATTCATAATTATTGCCAGAAACAGTTATAAAAGGAGAATTATTATTTGAAAGCTTGAGTGAGAGGCAGACAAGATGCTTTCTGTCTCCCAGGAGAACAGGCATGCTGTTTTTTTCCTTTTTCATCATTTAGGAAAATTGCCAAATAAAGGCTCAGGCCAGCAGAGGCTGAAGCCAGTAGAAAGTTTCCTTATCATACCCTGGGATTTTTTGCTCCTGGGTCTGACACTGCTTCAGTAGTGGAATGTGTTTGACTTGGTGTAGGTTCAGATCAACACAGGACTTTTGATATGTATAAAATAACATTGGGAACATGTATCAGAGGCAGTTACTTTTTGCTCTTTGGATGAGATCACACTGGACACTAAATCAAAATCAAAGCCAGGGTCTGAGCCCTACTTGCTCTCTTTTAAACTCTTATAATCTTAATTCGATGTGAGGTGCTCCAGGAGGAGGTTGCCTCACTTCCAAGGTGTGGTGAGAATGGAAGGAAAGCCATGGGAGATATGAGTGTTTGCAAAGCCACGTGAGCCTAGAGAGACAAGGACCTTGGCTCAGGCTGTGAGATAGGACTTCCTTTCATTCATGTGGCTTCTTTTCAGGAGCAGCAGGATGACCACCAGCACCACAGATGGACTTGTGCAGACTTGCCATGCTGCTGGATCTGTTGGCAGGAAAAATGAGTGTCATGCATAAGCAGATTGATATGTGTGCTGGTGGGAAGCTGGGACCAGCAGCACTGGACAGACATGATGTGTTTCTGGCTATGCTCTAACAGCCAGCACTCAGCTAGCATCCCAAAGGGCTGACTGGCTTCGTGCCCAGGTGAGCTGCTGTGAGATGGAGCTCGACAAGTTTATGGAAGAGTTTGTATGACATGGTGCCAAGAAGAGCATTGGGACAAACTTTACTTAGGATGTCCTTTTCTGTCTTGTGTTCCTGGCCCTGTTACCAAGTGTCAAAGATGGCTACAGCTGCACTCACCTAATATCCCACCAGAAAGAGAGAGAGTGCTTTAGCTAGCTGGAGATGGCAAAAAGCATTATGTGAATGCTGGTTTTGACTGAGCCAGTGTGTAGCAGGTAGGACAGCAAGAACATTAAAGACTGACTGTAAATACTTGTTATTTGGTAAAACACAAAGGATATGACTTCATTGCAAATAAAAGCTGACTTTAAGTCAACTTTTTTCGGAGTCCTCTGAAAGAAGTCTTTCAAGTGAAGGCTGCTGCAAGACATGAGGTACTAACTGATCTTCTGTCTGCCTTGGGAGTGGCTTTCTGGTTCTGGCAGCTGAGCAGCCAGGCTCTGGTGGAGGTGCTCCTGGCATTTCTGAACACCTTCTCCATTGCTGGAGTCTCTTACTTCTGAGGTATAGTGGGAAAAACTAGAACATGTTAAATCTTGACCACCGACCTGAATGGTGTGATGTGACCACCATTAGCTGTCCATTAGCTGCTAGATTTGCAGTACATACTTGAGAGCATTATTTCAGAGAAAAATATAGCACAGAATACCTGTAATTAGCTCTCATTTCATTCCTATTGCCAAGATGGTTATTCATTAAAAGACTCTCCTCTTTCTAATTGATGTTTTAACAGCATGCCACGTAAAATGAGGAAGAGTTTCCCCCCTGCTCTGCTGAAATATCTGGGAAACTGATGCCAAAGGGATTTTAAAATTAATTAAGGATTCAGTTGAGTTAAATAAAAATTTAAAAAAAAACAATCCAGATGATACTGTGAGGCAAATGTTGCTAATGGTAAGAGTAGTCCCTCTGTGCTTCCTGTGAGGCAAATGTTAATGGTATGAGTAGTCTCTCTGTGCTTCCCTCTGTGATGATTCTCAGGCAGATCACCCCTGGAGGTGTTTAAAAGACATTTGGATGAGGAGCTAAGGGACATATAATAACAAAGTGTAGAGGGAGATGTTGGGTTATGGCTGGACTCAATCTTTAGGCCTTTTCCGAGCAGGCAGTTCTACAATTCTGTAATTCCATGATTCTATGCTTCTGTGTTGCAAGATTCTTTTTCTAATGGGGTGGTGCTAATTAGGGTGAACTGATCAAGACAGTGAACTCTAATGCCAGTACATTTACCTTAGCAGGGAAATGTAGTGGCTGCTTTCCCTTAAAGTATGTGAGTTGGAGCTTCCAAATAATACTTAGAAGAAGAGACTTGTATTGCAAGTTATGTGCTGCTCTGCTGAGGAAAAGGACCTGGAGTCTTGGTTAGNTCCAGGATCTGAAGAGGAATACAGGAAGGCTGGGGAGGGACTATTGACAAGGTCTTGTAATGACAGGACAAGGGGCAATGGGTTTAAACTGGCAGAGAGGAGACTGAAAGTGGATGTTAGGAGGAAGTTGTTTGCAGTGAGGGTGGTGAGACACTGGCACAGGTTGCCCAGGGAGGTGTTCAAGGCCAGGTTGGACAAGGTCTTGAGCAACCTGTTCTAGTGGGAGGTGTCCCTGCCTATGGCAGGGGGTTGGAACTGGCTGAGCTTTGAGGTCCCTTCCAACCTAAACCATTCTGTGATTCTATGATTCTGCTGACAGAAAGATCTGCCACGTGCTGACCCTGGTTACTGCTAGGGAAAGCAGTCTGGAGTTTGTGAGAACTCCAATCACAGCTCTGAGCGGAGTGACAAAGGCAAGCAAACACTGCTGGCTGCCCCTTTGGTGTTGGTGCCTGCTGTGAGCCCAGGCACAATAGCAGCTCCTGTGCCAAGCTTCTCAGGAAGCTACAGAGTGAGCTTCATCCAGAGATGTGGCAGGATCTGGTTACCTGCACGCACACAACGAAGCATGGCTACAATTAACTTCTCAGCTATCCTTCCTTAAAAGCCAAACCACCCCATGTTGCAGGCCCCTCTCCCTCCTTCCCACACTGCTTTTGTGCCACCCTGGTTTCAGAAACCCTGCATTAGCAACATTACCAGCACTGAGGTCACCATCTGACAGTACAAAGCAGCTCACTGGATTTGAGGTTTCCTCTTTGCCCCAGCTGGGTTTCTGCTGGCCCCCTACCCCCCATTTCAGTGCACAGTGCTTCTATTTTGATAAACTTTCCTCTTGTTTAGGGCTTTTTTAAATTTGCTTTTCTATTCTTTAATTCCATGTCCAGAAGGGTTGGTTATATACTAAGTTATATTTATTTTTTTCCCCCACTAAATCATAGAGAGTTAACACTGTGAGAGATAAACCACAGATTATTTCATTACAGAGAATTTTTGTGGATTCACCCACTCTTAATTAAGTTTCCAAGGAAAAGATTTTCCTCCTCCTTACCCACCCATTTTAATTTTCACACTCTCTTAAACCTTTTTTCCCCCCCATTTATTATTTTCCTTCTTGTATAAGGTACAAATCAAGGCTGCAAGAGCAAGCCTGTAGACCTGATTAACTTTGTGTGTCCTTTGCATACAATTTATGTCAGTAAAGTGAAGCATTTGCACTTGCATTACAGGGAGGAAGGTATAAATTTTAGCCTGCCAATGCAGTGAATTGTACAGAGACAGAAAAGCAAGGGAATGAGTGAATGATGAAAAGCTGATAACTTTTTTGCAGCAGCATGTAAGAGAACAGGCTTGTCTCCACAAATACATCCTGACTTCAACCTGGAGCACAGAATACAACTGGAGGCCCTAGGAAAAACAGGAAGGTTTGAATCAAAGAGAAGAAAAGAAAAAAGGAACTGGAAGTAGCATTAGAAATGAGAAGGAAAAAACCCAACCAAAACCCAAAAGGCAATCCATCCCAAACCCTAAAACCAGACAAGCACCAGGCCAGTCTCCCAAATGTTCCAAGCTCTGAAAAGTCAAGATCTTTGTAGTACAACATATTTTGAAGTCTAATATGATGAGAGTTTCCAGACCCCTGGCATGCTTCTTAATAAAAACGAGTTCCTTTCAGACTTGAAAGCATAACACAAGACTGTCAAGTCCTTTTGCATTCACTATTGCATTAACTGGGACAAGGATATTTGTATCAGCACTGTAACAAAGTGTTCTGGACTTGCTGGAAGTGTTTGACTGACCAATAGTGAGAAGTGGCCTGAAAAGAGAAAATTTCAAAACAAGAACCACTTGCTAAACAATTCCCTGAAGCCAGATTTTCACTGACTTGAGAGGAGTTGCACCAATTTGGCCACAGCAAGGAGCTTGCTCACTATCACAGAATTAACCAGGTTGGAAGNTGTTCAGCTGTCGACCAGCACCCCAAGGTCCCATTCTTCCTGCCTACTCTCCAGCCACTCTGTCCCCAGCCTGTAGCACTGCATGGGGGTGTTGTGGCCAAAGTGCAGAACCTCAGACAGCTGTGGAGCTCTCACTGTGAGAAAAGTTCTTTCTTCTTCTCAGGCTGCAGAAGTTCCTGGCTCCCACCTTGCATACTATTTAGCATTAAGCATCAGGAAAGTCAATTAAGAATTTAGAGGAAAACCAGACACACAGACCCCACACTCCTAGAGTAAGATATTCCCAGTCCCAGCTATTTTACAATTACAGGCAAAAGAAGCCACATACAATGGAATCATAGAACTGTTAGGGTTGGAAGATACCTTTGAGACCGTTGTGTCAGAATGAGAGGGAATGGATTAAAGTTTGAGGAGGGGAGATTTAGACTGAAGATTAGGAAGAAGTTCTTTACAGTGAGGGTGGTGAAACACTGGCACAGGTTGCCCAGGGAGGTTGTGAATTGCTCCTTCCTGGAGGTGTTCAAGGCCAGGTTGGACAGGGCCTTGAGCAACCTGGGCTGGTGGGAGGTGTCCCTGCCCACGGCAGGGGGATTGGAACTGGATGACCTTTAAGATCCTTTCCAACCCAAACCATTCTATGACCAACCACTTGCTTAGAGCTCACAATCCCACCACTACCACCAAGCCGCCCCCAACCTTGAACGTTAACTCTAATGACTGAAATGTTATTTTTAAAAAGATCCCAAAGCTTGGAGTATTCCCATGTTGTGAGTTTGTGGGTGGCATGCACAGCGTTGGAGACACTTGCAGACCTCTGGGCACTCTTCTGTCTGAGAGCCAGCCCAGGTAGGAATGTGACAGCCTGACAGCCGTGGCACTTAAGCAATGTTTCTTGCTCTCCAGACCACTCCTGCTACAGCACTCGAGCTCTTCAGTCTCTTAGCATATTGAAACTCCTGAAGCACCAAGCAAGAGATAAAGAGCCTCACTTTATCTGTTCAGTATTTGTCACTCTTTCATGCCTCAGACACAGTCCTGTGCTACTTGTTGATATTTTTTTTTTCATGTAGGAATGTCTTGTTCTTCTGTCTTAGCAGCTTTCTGTATCAACCACTGCAGTGCAGATAGAGGAAAAAAAATGTGAAGGATTTTAACAATTCGACTTAATATAACACTCAAAGAACACATCGAGTGCACCCTCAGCAAGTGTGCAGATGGCACCAAGCTGTGTGGCACAGTCAACTTGCTAGAGGGCAGGGATTCCATCCAGAGGGACCTGGACAGGCTGCAGAGGTGGGACCAAGCCAACCTCATGAAATTCAANTGTGGCTGCTCCCTCCCTGGAGGTGTTCAAGGTCAGGTTGGATGAGACCTTGAGTAACCTGTACTAGTGGGAGGTGTCCCTGCCTATGGCAGGGGGTTGGAACTAGATGATCCTTGAGGTCTCCTTCCAACCTTATCATTCTATGATTCTATCATTCTATCATTCTATGATTCTATCATTCTATCATTCTATGATTGCAGCATCTTGCCCTACGTGATCAGACTGCACTATTTCTACACCTAAACCAGTTCTACAGATTGAACCACCACTACTGATATTGTTGTTTTATCTGTACAGCTGGTTAATACAGTTAGATCAGATGGTAAGACAACAGTTGTTCCAAGTCTTTTGATCACCAGTGAAATAATCACTGACCAAGGGCTACCACAGAGACCCACAATGCTTATAGAGGGGCAGCTTTAAGAGATATAATCACACAGACAGATCCTTTATTGTATCTCTGTAATAACACTGAGAATCCATTTAAGCAAGCTTTTTGTCCAGGGTCACCATGCAGACTTAGAAGGCAAAAAGTGACAGCTCCCATGGCTGTTACAAATTAAATCAGTTCACTTTCTACTGGAGGTGGATTTGCTTTATTCAACGGTCTATAGGTTTCCTTAATTCACTTCTAGATTTCTTGCCAGTCTAATCTACAAAAAAGTTTTCTCATTTTCTCTTAATATCTCTTTTGGTGCAGCTTGATACAGAACCACAGAATCATAAAGGTGGAGTGGATGAAAAGGACCTTTGAAGATCATCTAGTCCAACCCCCCTGCTAAAGCAGGATCAAACAATCTAACAGGATAGAATCGTAGAATTGTAGAATCATAGAATCATAGAATGGTAAGGTTGGAAGTTACCTCAAGGATCATCTAGTTCCAACCCCCTGCCATAGGCAGGGACACTTCCCACTAGAACAGGTCACTCAAGGCCTCATCCAACCTGGCCTTGAACACCTCCAGGGAGGGAGCAGCCACAACCTCCCTGGGCAACCTGTGCCAGTGTCTCACCACCCTCACTGCAAACAACTTCCTCTTAACATCCAGTTTTGGTCTCCTCTCTGCCAGTTTAAACCCATTCTTCCTCAACCTGTCATTACAAGACCTTGTCAATAGTCCCTCCCCAGCCTTCCTGATAGAATCTACCCTGTGTTTTCTTCTAAAAATAGATCAGTTTCCAAGCTCAGAATTATCATTCCATGGTAAAATTATTACTTCATATATGAACTACTGCTAAACGCTTTTGTTTTGTGAGTGGTTTTGAGCTCCTGAGAAAACCAAGGGGTGCCAGGGAAAGGCAGCAATGCAGATAGGTCAGTGATTTGCACAGCCAGCTGCATCTTGCTGAGAGGCAAAGTGACTAAAGGTTTGTTATCTAAGCTTCTGAGTTATCCTTTTAACCATAAATTGCAGCAAGAGAATGCTTAATATGACCAATATTATATCATATCATAAAACCTCAGTGTATCTCTGGACTGCTGACAGCTTTTCAATAAAGAAAGGTATCAGAAGAGGACTACCACACCTACAACCAGTTTAATACCCCAGGTGATGCAGTGCTGTTGCACACTTACTAAAAACCCCCACACTTTCTTCTTGTACACTTTCTCCAGGCTGTCATGATGGGAAGGGATTTGGCTGTATAAAGCAAATCAGACAACAGGGGTAAAGCAACTAAGAAAAAGGAAAAATATTTTAAATACCAAAAGAAAATGTGTGCCTAAAATTCTGAATGGGACATTCAGGGACTGGACCCTTCTGCCCAGGGGTAGGAAAACAGGATAGGAGGCAGGGAAGGAAGGGTTACAGAGATCTTGGTAGAAACCAAGGGTAGATTTGCTTCTGTGTTGTCGATACAGCAATTATTGGCCCACGTGCTAAATTTGACAGCCTGTATCATAATGTCTCCCAAAGGTCAAGCATAATGAAAAGTCTTTTGGACAACCTTATCTGTAAACATCCTATGGACATCAAATTATCCAGAAGATTCACTGTGCATTTGTGGCATAGTTGCTAAACTATGTATTGCAGATCTGAGGGGAAATCCAATATCTCGTTGCGTGCAAGCTTCATCAACAGAATTTACAATTGCTCTTGTGTTAGCAGGATGAAGGACTGATTTTCTGGGAGTTGGAAGATGGCTTCTCTAATCCTTGTTGCCTTGAAAGGCTGTATTGTTGTTTTCATCACTTGACCCATTACTCTTTTCATCATTTAATTCAATTATAAACTCTCTTGCTGATGCCGCTTGCTTGGATATTTTCCCATCCTTTATTTTTTTTTTTTTTAATATGAACTCCTGCTCACCTACTGCTTTTTCAATTTCCTAATCTGCCTTGCCATTAACATCACTGCTGGAAGTTAGAAGCTGGCACACAAATCCATTTAAAGCAAGGTCTGGGGCTATTTTTTGATCTGGTACACACTTAAGCAAAGAGAAGCTTGACAAAATTCTGCCATTGACTCGGCTTTCAGCGGCCGCGAGCAGAATGAATACTTGTCTGTTCTGCCGTCATGCGTAGGAGGTGACCTGAGCTGCATTGACATGGACTAGATGGGCTTTGAGAGGTATGCTGTGAAACGGTCACAGCTCTCCCTAACAAGAGAACACTTTTCTCATTCTTTCAGGAAAGCCAGAATAATTCTTGCAGAGTAAAACCAGCTCAGCAACTTTCCACTGACGTGTCACGGAGAATGCTTGCAACACTTTCTTTTCATTTCTAAGCCTGCTCCATTTATTATGTGCCCAAGCTTTCCAAAAGAGAAGAGACAAATTTATCCCCAAAGCTTCAACTGATAGTCTGTCCACACCACAAGAACTGTAGTAAAAGCTGGTGTTTGTCAATGCAGTGGAAGGCCAAGACCTTCTTGGAGAGCTCTGGGTGAACCCTTTGGCAGAAGCAGGGCAAATCATGTAGTGTATTTGGGTTTGGTTTGCCTGTCCCGGTGCTACTGTGCTGACAAGTTGCATACTCTGTGTGCTCATTTCAAGAACTACATTTTCAAGAAGAGAGAAAGATTGTTAATCCAAGTGCTTTGTTCATCCCAGAATCACCTTCTGCAGATCTGAACTCTTATAAGTGTTTATTTCAGTGTGTTGCTGAAGGGGAACTGTGAGTTGTGCTTCTAATATGTGTATCTAAAATGTTTCCATTGCAGAACTGGCAGACATGCATGGATACATAAAAATAATTGTCTGTAGTTAGAGCTGTTAGATATGGTCCATCTACACTGCTACTATTTGTACTGGTAGAATGTTTCTTCCCTTAAAACTTGAGGGTTGAAGTCAAATGATTTCATTATCGGCTACAGTCACCTGGGCTGTACTTCTGTGTCATTCCTCTTCCATTCTCTGGCAGATCTTTTACACCTGGATATGCAAATCCTAGCTTTGTGAGACAAAAGTACAAACAAAAAGTTTCTTCCTTCTCTGGAGACTTTCAAAGCCTGCCTGGATGCATTCCTATGTGAACTACCCTGGGTGATGCTGCCTTGGCAGGGAGGTTGGACTAGATGGTCTCTGGAGGTCCCATCCAACCTCTAAAGTTCTGTGATTCTGTGATTTCTTTAGAACAGAAAGGAAATACCATCTGACATCTGGGCACCCTCCTGAAGGCCACCCCTTCTCTGCAGTCTGCCCTCTGACCATATGGATTCCATAGCTTGAGGCACTTTCCTCCCTAGCCCAGAGGGCAGATCCTGGCAAAGGGGAGTGTGCGTGCGTGCGTGCGTGCGTGTGTCTGTGTGTGTGTGTGTGTGTGTGTGTGTGCATGTGTGTGTGTGCCCCTGTCAGGAGCTAATCTCTTTCCAAACAGGAGAGTAAGGAGTGGTTCTCTCCTCAAGGAATGATGGACTCTCCTCTTCACCTTCTGAATCCCAAGCCTTGCAGACAGACTCTTAGTGCTTCCAACACTTGGCTCAAGCATGACACGATGGGGCTGATGTTCTGCTGTAATGTACCAGCCAGCCTTGCAGTGTGGCATGACTGACTGAAAAGCTGACAGGCTGAGCAACTGATTGCAACCAACCTCTCTTTCTTATCTGCATGGAACAGAGGCATGTTCACAAAAACCCAGTGACGGTCTGCTGTAGAAGTGTAGATGTCACAACAGGCTGAAATAGCACCCTGTGTGCTGTTTCACAGGGGTCCCTAAGGAGATTTTTACACATAAAAAAAAAAATGAATTAATGAGAAACTAACTTGTTTTAGTCATAGACACATAGTTGTGTAAAATACTGCTCACACTAGATCAACATTATATCACCATCTCTATAAGCTTCCTGTGTCCCCAGGGCAACATTTGACTCCAGTTCCATTCATCCTGTTCTCTCTTTGTATTAAGCTACTGAAAAATGGATCCCCCCTCACCCCATGCTATTTGTCTTCCAAATCTCCCCCACAGCCACAGGTGTGCTCTGTCAAACACAGGCAGGGCAGAGGGGAAGCAGGGGGGAGCACTCTGCTCAGCTGTGTCTACACTCCAGCCTCTTGTTAACATTGTGAAAAGAAATCCTTGAGTTGGAGCAGTGAGGGCAGAGAGCCTGGAAAAGCACTTGCCTCATCTGAACTGAGGAACAGGAGCTGGCCCAGCAGTAGTGCAGGGCTAAGATCTCCTTTTCATGCAGACCAGTTCAAAAGGCAATTAGAAAGTAAGGCTCAGTGGGTCAGATTGCAGCTCTGCCTTGCTCAGGATCTTGCCTCTAACAGTGAGCCCTGGAACAGGCTGCCCAGAGAAGTTGTGAAGTCTCCATCTCTGGAGGCATTCCCTGGATGTGTTCTGCATGATTTACTCTGGGTGATCCTGCTCTAGCAGAAGGTTGGACTCAATGATAGAGTCTAGAATCATTTCTGTTGGTAAAAGCCTTTAAGTTCATTGAGTCCAACCATTCTCTATCTCTGCCAAGTCTGGTGCTAAACCATGTCCCTTAATACCACATCTCTGCATCACTCTACATGTCTGTAGTTCCCTGGGTCCTTCTTCCAGCCCTTCTTGAGGATGGATATTATATTTGGCAATCACCAGTCAGATGAGACCTGCTCAGTTACCCAGGACCACTGGTAAGGGATGGGGAGTGGCTTGATGAGCACTTCTGCCAGCTCCCTCACTACCTGTGTGTGGATCCCATCTGGACTTGTGTGGGTCCAATTGGTGTGGCAAGTCAATAACCAACTCATCTTGGATTATGAGGGTTTCATTCTGTCCCCTGTCCCTGTCTTCTAGCTCAGGGGGCTGAGTATCCAGAAAACAACTAGTTCTGCCACTAAAGACTGAGGCAAAGAAGGCATTGAGTACCTCAGCCTCTTCCTCATCTTTGGTCACTATGCTTCCCCTTCATCCAATAAAGGATGGAGAGTCTCCTTAGTCCTCCTTTTGTTGCTCGTGTATTTGTAGAAAGATTTCTTACTGTCTTCAATGGCAGAAGACAGATTAATGTCTATCTGGGCTTTGACCTTTCTAATTTTCTCCCTACATAGCCTCACAATATCATTGCAGGCCTCCTGAGCTGCCTGCCTCTTCTTCCAATGGCCATAAATTCTCCTTTCTTTCTCTGAGTTGCAGCCAAAGTTCTCTGTTCAACCAGGCTGATCTTCTTCCCTGAACAGTCTTTGGGCACACCATCACCTAGGTATGACATAGGTGACAGAGGAAGGACAGGCCCATCGAGTAACATCTACAAGGACAAAAGGACAGAAACATTTCTAACCTGCTTCATAAAGTCAACGAAATCTCAAGGCTTGAAACAGACTGATGGGTTTAGAAATATAGAACTAGGGTTAGAACTAACACTGCAGGAGTTCAAATACACCTGAGGGTCTTGCCTGCTCTGTAGGCAGCACTGAATACATCACCTTAGAAACTGTGTCCTTGTCTTTGCACTGTATTACACTGCAAGAAGAGAACTGTTCATTAGGGTTGGTTTATTACTGTTGAGGCTCTGGANCCCTTCCAACCTTACCATTATATGATGCTATGATTCTGTAATAAACCCATAATAATTCATGCAGAAGGCAGGCTAGCTACAACAGCTAGCAAAGGTAAGAGTGGTGGAACAGAATGGAAGAGTATTTAGAGAAATAGGGTAAGAAAAAGTGGAATAAACATAAATAAGTCTCTTGTCTTTCCAGTTTTGAAACATTCATGCCCTTGTTCAGAATGAAAAAAGATGGCCAAGACAAGTAGGTTATTGTACTGAAAAATATTGGCTGCCTGATGGCTTTGGAAAAAAATATGCCATGTTCACAAATACCTCCCTTGACCTGTTTATTAAAGAGGACAATAAATGGCTGAGTAGTAAATATTCAGGGCCTGGGAGATTTTATCAGGCATGGTGTTTCTGAAAAAAAAAAAAAAAGGAAAGAAAAAAAAAAGAAATGGTGTGACACAGTTGGCTGTGGGAAGAACGAGGAGTTCAGATCTTTCTCAGGTCAGCTGACTCTGTTCCCTTTCTCATTCCATGTACAGTTGCTGCTTAACATTTTGCCAATCTTCTGGGAAAGTCTGTCAAACAAAGCTTTCAAATGTGACTTGCACAAGACTGCTGCCTGCCTTTCACAGCCTGGCCATTTGATGAAGCCCTTCATGGATGACTGTGTTTTGGGGGGGGGGTTATTTATTTATTTGGATGTATTCCATAATGGTAGAATTCTGAACTAAGCTGCTGTGATTGCACTTCATCAGCTTGCAAACACCTCACAGAAAAGAATTTATTACAGTGCTCTGGTGAGCTCCTACTATTTAAGGGTAGTGTCATTATGAATAGAGCTTATTGAAACAAAAATGCTGGAATTTATTTATAGATCTTCTGTCCAGCTGAAAGGAGCACAGGAGTCTGAAAGCTGCCAATATGCTTGCTGTGAGGTTGCCTTTCCTGGAAGTTAGCTGCAGCAGGGACAAGTCAGCAAGGGTGAGATTTTGTGCTCAGGGTTTACCTGTATTTGCTGCAGGTTAAAGCTGCAGGAAATGAGTCTCATGGAAGAGACAAGAGGTGATGGGGACAAGTTACTGCTGGGGAGATTCCAGAAGACATCCACAAGAAGATGTTTTACCATGAGAACAGTGAGACATTGGAATCCTCTCCCAAGGGAAGCAGTGAAATCCCCTACATTGTACAGTCCNGATGCCTCACACTAGATCAGGCTGTCCACAGCCTCATCCAGTCTGGCCTTAAGCACCTCCAGGGATGAGGCTTCCACCACCTTCCCGGGCAACCTGTTCCAGGCTCTCACCACCCTCATGCTGAAGAACTTCTTCCTAACATCCAGTCTGAATCTCCCCATTTCTAGCTTTGTTCCATTCCCCCCAGTCCTGTCACTACCTAAAAAGTCCCTCCCCAGCTTTCTTGTGGGCTTGTAGAAAGATTGGCCCAGATAATCCTTGGGGTCTCTTCCAGCCTGACATTCTGTGAGTCTGTGAAATCTCTCATTTACCTCACAGGAAGCAGAATTATGCCAAGGGCAAACTCTTCTGAAAAGGCATACTTGTGAAAAATGCAGAAGACTGCAGCTAATATGGTCCTGCTGTTTCAGCAGCACTAGGAAGCAGCATTTTAAAATGCTGTTTTATCTTGGAATTGCAGAAATGTTTTAGAAACCATAATCAGGAGTTCAGGGAGGTTGTTTTAGTACCCAGAAGAAGTAGAAATAAATAACCCCTCAGCAACATGTGCTCTCCTAAATGTTTAAAGGTACTCCTCTAAAAAAAAAATATGAGTAGATAAAATGTGTTATTAAGCTAAGATTCTTTTTATCTGCCTGGGAAGAGTAGCAGCTTTAATCAGTTACAAAGAGAAGTTTTGTGTTGGTTTTTTAAAGCCATATTTAATCACATGGAGGAAAGATGAACCAGTTAGTGGTTTCAAATATTTTATACCACTGTGGTAATTTCTGGTGCCAGCATGCCAGGAACATCTGCCCTGTTTTGCAGAGTGGAATGCTACAGACGCTCTATTTGCTACCAAATATTTGTGGCTTGCATATTCAAGGTATTGGTGCTCCCCTGCACTGATGTCAGTCAGGAGGAATCCCACAGGAGTTAGGGGAGTTATCCTAGCAGAAGAAAAGAGATCAAAATCAGGCCTTGTAGCAGCACTAAAGTGTAACTCATGAATCCCCTGAAAACAGCTGATAATCACTCATTCCATCCCTTTCATAATCAGGGAATTGGGCATTTCCTGATCCTAGCCTAAGTTCATCATACTAATTTATTGAAAGAACTCCACAGATTGGCTTCTGACAACTTATTGTATATACAGTATACAGGCTTCTGACCTTAGAGTAGCCTTCCAGAATCTGAAGGGGGCTACAGGAAGGCTGGGGAGGGACTATTGACAAGGTCTTGTAATGACAGGACAAGGGGCAATGGGTTTGAACTGGCAGAGGGGAGATTGAAACTGGATGTTAGGAAGCTGTTTGCAGTGAGGGTGGTGAGACACTGGCACAGGTTGCCCAGGGAGGTTGTGGCTGCTCCCTCCCTGGAGGTGTTCAAGGCCAGGCTGGACGAGGCCTTGAGCAACCTGTTCTAGTGGGAGGAGTCCCTGCCTGTGGCAGGGGGCTGGAGCTAGATGATCTTTGAGGTCACTTCCAACCTTACCATTCTATGAACTTTTATTATTTTTATCATTTCTTATTTACTTTATCATTATCACTTACTTATGTTGATCAGTGCACAGGCTCTGCTTGTCACTGTCCCCAGGAACTTGCTGAAAGGGCTTTCTCCCTTCTTCAACCACTTCCAAGGAGCATGGCTTGAAGCCAAGGAGTTTTGCAAGATATTTTTGTTTGGGGGACATATCCTAGCATGGAATCTATTTCAAGCTGACCTGAGTGGGAGTTTGGCTCACTTGAGCTTTGGCTGATGGTGGTGTCACCCATCACATCCAGGACGTGAGCAGGAAATTGCACCGGGGCAGCATCAGAGTGGTTCAGATTGCTCCAGGTGTAGCACGGAGCCAGCCTCTCTGCAGAGAGCCTGAGATGTGATACACAATGAAATCACTGTCTCTGCCTCTCCTAGCAGCATATTTGAATAGGCTGTGATGAAACCTCCCCAGGGAGGTCAGCGGAAGCCCCATCACTTCAGTCATTAAGAGCTGGGTAGCAGGAAACACTTATGAAGGTACTGCAGGGAGCAATTCTTCTTGGCAGGGGCTGTGTTAAGTGATGTAAGAGAGGCCTTTTCAGCTCTTATTTCTATGCCTTTGAGCATATAGTGTTGCTATGTTGAATTTTTAAGTGGAGGCCTTGAGCCTCAGAAGGAAATTCCAGACCTGTCAGCCTGACCTCGGTGCCAGGCAAGGTTATGGAACAGGTCATCTTGAGTGCCATCACACAGCACCTCCAGGATGGCCAAGGGATCAGGCCCAGCAAGCATAGGTTTAGCAAGGGCAGGTCCTGCCTGACCAACCTGATCTCCTTTTATGATCAGGTTACCCTCCTGATGAGGGCAGGGCAGGCTCTGAATGTAGTCTACCTGGACACAAGCTCCTGGCAAAGCTGCAGCTCCTGNAGGCTCAGGGCAGACCTCATTGCTCTCTGCAGCTACCTGAAGGGAGGTTGTAGCCAGGTGGGGTTGGGCTCTGCTGCCAGGCAACCAGCAACAGAATGAGGGGACACAGTCTCAAGTTGTGCCAGGGGAGGTCTAAGCTGGATGTTAGGAGGAAGTTCTTGCCAGAGAGAGTGATTGGCATTGGAATGGGCTGCCCAGGGAGTGATTGGCATTGGAATGAGCTGCCCAGGGAGGTGGCTGAGTCACCAACCCTGGATATGTTTAAAAGTCATTTGGATGTGGTGCTTGGGGATATGGTTTGGGATGCACCTTGTAGAGTAGGGATATGGGTTGGACTTGGTGATCCTGAGGGGCTTTGCCAACCTGCATGTTTCTGTGATTCTGTGTTCAATAAGTCAGATGCTGAGTTAGAGGCAAACACTGACAGAGTTATGAGGAGCTGAGAAACAGAGTGGCCAGTGGTGTCCTTTGGGTCTGTTTTTCCTATTATTCCCTTCATTTCTGTCACACTGCTGCACAGATTCTTTCCTTGAAGCACACTCAAAAATGTCAGCTGCTTGACCAAGATTTTTATGTGCTCTGATGTCTCTTTGTAGATTCAGAATGGGAATAGCGCAATTAAAAACCTGGAAACAAAATATTTATTACTAATCAAGTGGTGGTCAATGACAGATATACAAGTGCTGTAATCATGTTCCTGCTAGCCCTTGCTAATCTTCTGTAGTCTTTTTGCATTCTTTTTTTTCCTCTTCAGAAAGTTTTTCATTAAGTAGATGGAGCTCTGCCAGGCTAAGCTCTCATTCATATCGCTGTAAATCAGGGCTGAAACCTGTGGTATTATTCCTGTGTTCTCCACAACAACTTAGATGAGATTTTAGGCTGCTGCCTTAGGGCTCAATATATCTTGATACTTCTTGGAAAAACATTTGAAAAGTGACAGAATAGTTCTGGGGCTTTCTCTTTCTTTCCTTCTTTCTTTCTTTCTTTCTTTCTTTCTTTCTTTCTTTCTTTCTTTCTTTCTTTCTTTCTTTCTTTCTTTCTTTCTTTCTTTCTCTCTTTCTTTCTTTCTTTCTCTCTCTCTTTCTTTCTCTCTTTCTCTTTCTTGCTTTCTTTCTCCTTTTTTCTTTCTCTCTTTTTCTTTCTCTCTTTTTTCATTCTTTCATTTCTTTCTCTCTTTTTTTCTTTCTTTCATTTCTTTCTCTTTTCTTTCTTTCTCTTTCTCTCTTTTTTCTTTCTCTCTTTCTTTCTCTTTCTTTGTTTCTTTCTTTCTCTCTTTTTCTTTCTCTTTTTTCTTTCTTTCTTTCTTTCTTTCTTTCTCTTTCTCTCTTTCTCTTTCTCTCTTTTTCTTTCTTTCTTTCTTTTTCTTTCTTTCTTTCTCTTTCTCTCTTTTTCTTTCTTTGTTTCTTTCTCTTTTTCTTTCTTTCTTTCTCTTTCTCTCTTTTTCTTTTTCTTTCTTTCTTTCTTTCTCTCTTTCTCTCTTTAATTTCTTTCTCACTTTCTGTCTTTTGCTCTCTTTTTCTCTCACTCTTTCTCTCTTTCTCTTGCTCCTTACCTGCTGTCCCAGGCTCCTGTCATCCTCCCTGTGTTCTAAAGCAAACCCTTTACAAATGTAATCACGATGAGCTTAGTGAAGTAATTTGACCACCCCCTGGTATTCCAGTAATGCTGTGGTAAAAGCCTGCGATACCCATGGATGAGAGCTGCTGCAATGCAGTACCTGCTGCTTCTGCCATCTGTTTGTTCTCTCACTTGCAAGCCTGTTCACGTGCTAAAATCCTCTCATGTCAAAAATCATGCACAGCATTAAGCTTCACAGAGGTGTGGAATGTGAGACTCTGCTAACAGCAGCATGATTACATAACAGCATTTGAAGGAGGATCTTCTTGCATTGGCAGGGGTTCATGGGTTTGTTTTTGTATCCCATCTTTAGGGAATAAATATTGGATTGTTACCTCTTTGGTTGATTCACAGTCTGAAATTAGTGCTGTTCATGTATCCTGAGTGTCACTTTTAAATGCCCTGGGCATTGGATAGCTGGGCAGCCTTTCAATAGGGTTGGGTTATATTAAAACAAGTCAGAGTATGGCCAAAACAGACCAAAACAGTATGGTCAGAGGAGAGCTAGGCTATTCCTTAAGTTATGAAGACAGATGTGCTTTGGAAACCCTAAAGTGGTTACACAGGATAGGACAGATGATACAACCCTTGGCTGAAACTGGCTTCCAATCCTAGTTAGATCACAAGGGACTTACTCCGAATTTCCAGTTCAATGTCTCATAAACCCACTGAGTAATTGCTACAGATAGCAACTGGTACTGAGCAGCTGCTGAAGGTGGCAGACACTGGACTTAGAACAATTATGTCAGGTATTGGAATATGTTGCCCAGGGAGGTGGTGGCATCCCCATTCCTGGAGGTGTTCAAGAAATATGAGAACATGGCACTCTGGGACATGGTTTAATGTCCCATACTGGTCTTAGGTTGAAGGTTGGACTCCACGATCTTAAAGCTCTCTTCCAAGCAAAACAATTCTATTGTTCTCTGTCCTTTGGCACCTCAGCTGAGTTTACAAAGGTGAAGCACCTCCAGTGTGTGCAGGTCCTCAGCACTCAGCCTGGGACAAGGCTGCACTATTTACCAGGCTCTGAGCTAATTGGGGACACCAGTGTGTTTTGTTCCTCTTTAGTTTACACTCTCTTTATATCATCTTGTTCAGCCCAGCTCCACTATGCACCTTGAAACAGTTGCTACAGATCTTGCTTGCAGCAGGGCAGCAAAATCTTGCCAGTACCAGAGCCTTGGAGAGTCAGAATGGAAGGTGCTGCTGCTGAGTAAAGCAGAAAGCACAGGGTTGCAGCTCCTGCTGAGGCAACGTTGACTTTTTCTGCCTTTGTTTCTACCATCCCTTGGAAGCTGTATCCATCTTGCTCCTCCTGGCCTCTTCCTTCAGCTCTGTTTCAGCTCCAGCCTGGGTGGAATCTGCTGCTTGGCACAAGCCCTCATGCTTGAGGCAGCAAACATCAATTTTCCTTATGCTGTAGGTAAGGTTTGAACTGGTTCTTGTTGCTAGTCACAAGCTTCAAATCTTATCTCAAAAAGCATGATTTATTTCAGTCCTCTGTGTGTCTTCCTCAGCAGATTGCAACTTCCCTTAGTTATGTCATCCTTAACACAACCTGATACTGCTTGAGATAGGAAATCACACAGTGAGTATGGCCATTCCTTTAGGACTAATTACTTAAAGCTGGCTTCCAGCATTTTTGTTGCATATAGTCTAGGGCCAAAGGACATAGCCCTCCTTAGTGTTTAGGAGATGCTAGATAAAGAGAAGCTGAAAATACTCTGTGCTATGTTGGTTGCTGCAATTGCTGACACATTCCTGTGGTATACTTGATCATTAGAACAGCTCACTTAAAACAATATTTTCTTTCTAGCAAGGAAGTTGGTAATCAAGTTGTTATGCTTCTCTGCTTTGCATTTTCAGTTTAAATATTCAGCTGGCATCCAGTGTATGATGATTGGTTCCCACAGTGCCTTGACTGAAATTTTCATTGCCCAACTGCAGACTGATTCTGTTGAATGCTATTTAGGCATTTGATTGCTGTAGATTTTCATGTACAGGCCTTTTGGATTTTAGTCATTAACACAGGCCACTTGAAAATGCTGTGATCTCTGTGATTAAAATAGCTGGGATGGAGATCTGAATTTGGTTGAGTCTATCCCCAAACCACAGTGACCAAAATGAACTGGTTGTAGAAACCATACAAGGAAATACACAATGTAAAGCATGAATCCAGCTCTCCATGTGAATGAGATTGAGCAGAGTTGTGCCAGAACAACCCATTATATGGGCTGGGGATGAGCTAAACCTGCAGCTTTGATGAGTTTCAAGTGTTTGTGGCTGCAGTGTAAAGTGGTGGAGGGAAACAGTAGTCCTACACAAGTGCTACTTCTTCCCTCTAAGCTGATAAACCCCAAGTTGTTCCCGTTAGAGCCCTGCCGCTCCCCATCACTCAGTGCATTCTGCCATTCCCTCTCTGCTGTCAACTGTCATCATCTCACTGTTGCCTTCACTGCCTAGCAGTGTGCAAGCCCCATCTGAATCCCACGTTCTTGTCTCTGAGTACTCTCTCCTGGGCCCCTCACTTTAAGAATGATGCTGAGGTGCTTGAACATTGGCTNGTTTAGTTCATTAGAAGGTGTTAGGCGATAGGTTGGACTCAATGATCTTAGAGTTCTTTTCCAACCTGGTTAATTCTGTGTGTGTGATTCCCTCCTCAGACCACCCTCCCTCACCTTTCTGGACACTTTGGAAACCAACACAATGCATTCAGAGGGGTTTACATGATGGAAATGAAATTACAAGGAAAGGGAAAAGATTTTCTGTCTTCTGTCTTAGTAGAAAGGGCTCTTCTCAATAAAGCATAATGATAGTTACAGTCTTCTGTGAAACCTGTATGAAAAAGGTTCTGCATCAAGAGAACATAAAGCATGGACCTCATTGTGCTGGGATTCATCTGATCTCTCTTCAGGCTACATGTCTGGTCCACACTTGTCACCTCTGCTGCTTTGGAAGGAGTGGTGCTGGCATGTCAGGAAAGTAAGTCAGTGCACCTACCTAAACATCTGCTTTAAGATGGAACAGGTTGTCCAGGGAGGTTGTGGCTGCTCCCTGCCTGGAGGTGTTCAAGGCCAGGTTGGACAAGGCCTTGAGTAACCTGTGCTAGTGGAAGGTGTCCCTGCCTAAGGCAGGGGGTTGGAACTAGATGATCCTTGAGGTCTCCTTCCAACCTTACCATTCTATGATTAAGATGCAGCTGCCTGTGTCTCTCCACTGAAAACAGTTGTCTAGATGATTAACTTTGGCAAGGTGCTAAACTTTCATGTCTTGGATTAGGTCAGCTGAATCCTGCATCAAAAGACTAATTGTGGTAGCTTTCAGAGAGTGTGTGGGACAGGAGGGAGTTGCATTTCCAAGCAGGAATTTACAAAACTATTTGCTATGAGCTTATGATTCTTCAACATGTCCTGAAAAGCTAGGAAGTCACCCTAAATGAAGTCCTAGTGAGTGAGTTAAACCCAGGGTGCCTCACTTAGTAGCAGCCTTATTTATTGTGCAAATGAAAAGCAAATACCACAGAACACTGCTGGAAAATCCCAAAATAATGAATGCAGGTGTAAGTTGCCTGGGCATGTCAGTTAGAACTTTAAGTCTTGCATACTTGCTTTAAAAGATAATTTAAATCTCACCAAACTACTATGTTCAATAAATTCTCTGTTAAACAAGGAGCATGCTCACAAAAGTCAGCAAGTCCCTGGACTTTCATCAGTGTGCTTTCTAAATGAAATGCCTACCCTTGCAGTGAAACACTGAGTTCATGGCACAGCCACATTTCCTGTGAGGTCTGGAGTCATTCAGTGTTGCTTGAAAACTGTGTAAATGGTATTCAAAATCCCACTCTGAGATCTGATGGGATGCAATTCTGTCAGCAATTAAGACAGAAAGAATAGGTAGCTAAGTGTGAACTGATCACAGAATGTTAGGGGCTGGAAGGGACCTCCAGAGATCATTGAGTTAAACCTCGCTGCCCAAGAAGGATCACCCAGGGCAGGACACACAGGAACACATCCAGGGGGTTTTGGAAAGTCTCCAGAGAAGGAGACTCCACAACCTCTCTGGGCAACCTGTTCCAGGGCTCCAGCACCCTCACTGTAACAAAGTATATCCTTGTGTTGAGGTGGAGCTTCCTATGTTCTAGATGGTCAACAGCAAGAAAAATTCACAGGGAGGTTTGTCTCACCCTGTAAAAGCACATAAAATAAGCACCTGGAAAACCCTTTCTACAAAGGCTATGAGGGTCCATATTTAGCTACAGGTGAATAATATTTTTGTTAGCCTAATTTCAGGGAAGAGGAGCAGAACAATTCTCTTTTCAAGACAGCAGAACATAACTCTTGCAAAGCAAAGCCCTGATCAGACAGCTAGAAGTGGTCATTCAGGAGTACCATGTCTGACTTTTTACTTCAGATTTTAATACATGAACTTACTTTTAAGATGCCTAATACAAGAGGATTAAAAACTTCAGCCATGTGCAGATGTAGGCACAATCCCAAGCACAACTCCAGGCTGGGTGGTGAATGGTTGGAGAACAGCCCTGAGGAAAAGGACCTTGGAGTCTGGGTTGATGAAAAGCTCAACATGAGCCTGCAGTGTGTGCATACAGCCCAGACAGCAATCGAGTCCTGGGCTGCAGCAAGAGAAGCATGGCCAGCAGGGCAAGGGAGGGGATTCTGCCCCTCTACTCTGCTCTTGTCAGACCCCATCTGGAGTACTGTGTGCAGTTCTGGAGCCCCCAGCACAGGAAGGACATGGAAGTGTTGGAGTGGGTCCAGAGGAGGCCACAAAGATGATCAGAGGGCTGCAGCAGCTCTCCTATGAGGACAGGCTGAGAGAGTTGGGGCTCTGCAGCCTGCAGAAGAGAAGGCTTCCAGGAGACCTTAGAGTAGCCTTCCAGGATCTGAAGGGGGCCTACAGGAAGGCTGGGGAGGGACTATTGACAAGGTCTTGCAATGACAGGACGAGGAGCAATGGGTTTGAACTGGCAGAGGGGAGATTTAGACTGGATGTTAGGAGGAAGTTGTTTGCAGTGAGGGTGGTGAGACACTGGCACAGGTTGCCCAGGGAGGTTGTGGCTGCTCCCTCCCTGGAGGTGTTCAAGGCCAGGTTGGAGGAGGCCTTGAGTGAGCTGTGCTAGTGGGAGGTGTCCCTGCCTATGGCAGGGGGTTGGAACTGGATGATCCTTGAGGTCTCCTTCCAACCTTACCATTCTATGATTCTACGATTCTATGTTACCATATCACCCCCACTTCCATAAACCCACACTTCTGCTTGGTTCACCTTTTGTTGTTTGAGATCTATTTTTAGTTCAGCTGCCCTTAGAAATTCTTCACTGATGAATGCTAAACTGCATTGGCAGCTCGGGCAGAACAACAGTGAAATACCTGAACATGGATTTCTTGAAGCTCCAATTTTCTTTCAGAGGCTGTCATGAGACTGTTGGATTGGTTTTCAAGACAGTAATGCAGAACTGCTGAAGAATTTAATCATTAAATGGAGCAATTAGTAAGTAACAAGAATGTCTCAAGTTCTGCCTGCAAGTATTCTTTGAGCTTTACATGTGTTGCACCAACAAATGGCCTCACAATTTAATGTAAGCAAACCCTTTACTGGCATAAATTTTTCTGTACTCACCATGAGGGAAAGAAAAAGGGAAATATGGGGTTGGCTCCCCCCTCCCCTATGTCTCTGATACTGTTTATTCTGCAATGCATTATTTGTTTTAGCTTGGTATTTCTCTTTTAAATGTCTTTACTAGACTAGAGTGCTACAATTTTAAGCCTCACAGGGAAACTTTAGCAAGTTATGAATTACCAGGGAGTGGGATTTCAATGTAATTCAGGAATGAGAACTAAGCAAAGAGAAGAATATTCAACCTTTTCATGGAAGGACCGAGTATTCTTTTCAAAGCCATATATCAAAAAGCCACATACAATGGAAACATTCTCTCTCCCTAGAACATAAAAGAAGAGGGAACTGCCTGTTATGTGTTCTGAAATGATCCCTTTTCATTACAGCTTCAGAATTTTCCTCTCTCTGGGGATTGCTGACTTCAAACCATGAAGAAAGGGAGAAACGACATCATACTATTTCCATTAAAAGCAGCCATGCATAACCTATCTTTTTCCTTTCTTTTTTTTTTTTTTAATTTTCCCACCCATTTCCAATAATATTTGCATTCCAAAACAACTTTTTTTTTTTTTTTGATGCACTGAGGTTGAACAAATGAGGTTTTGCTGCTGACGACTTTGCCCATACCATTTGCATCTGCCTTGTTTTAAGCCAGCAGTAGAGAAGCTGCTTGGTCTGTGTGAAATCCATCAGGAAAACAAACCACTCCACCTTTCTTCATTTGCCCTGATCTTGCTTGTTTGCCATCATTAAGTTATAAGAAAACCATTTCACACAATAGGAATGGAAAATCAGTCTTGTAGATGAATGAGCTAGATCATCTTTTTTTAATGATCTCATGTTTAGCATATTCAGAAAAACCTTGTGCATGGACAGTTAGAGAAGAAATAAGGATAAATTATAGAATGATAGAATCAACCAGGTTGGAAAAGACTTCCAAGATCATCCAGTCCAACCTATCATCCAGTGACTTATCCAGTCTTTTCTTGGACACCTCCAGGGACGTCAACTCCACCACCTCCCTGGGCAGCCCATTCCAATGCCAATCACTCTCTCTGGCAAGAACTTCCTCCTAACATCCAGCCTAGACCTCCCCTGGCACAACTTGAGANCATTGGCCTCTGGCCACCCATCCAACCTGTCAGGATCCCTCTGCAGAGCCTCCTACCCTCCAACAGATCCACAGCGCTCCTGACTTGGTGTCATCTGCAAACTGACTGATGCTGGACTCAATCCCCTGGTCCAGATCATCAATAAATGATGCCGAGACAGTGGAAGAAATATGGAGAAAAGGGAATAAGCAAAGTTTTCACCTGACTTTTTATACAGTGAAGAAAAAAAATATTCTTTAGGAGTTCCCAATATGTGAGCTAACAGGGAAAAAAAAAGTAAGGTAGAAAAGAATTTTAAAGTCAAGGGGGGAAAAGAAGTTATTTTAAAGATTTTGTATTTTGTAAATAAAAGGCCATGGGAAAATATTCAGGAACACTGGGAAGGGACTGTTTAGAAGAGTTTATAGTGAGAGGAGGAGGAGCAATGGTTTCAAACTGGAGCAGGGAAGATTTAGGTTGGACATTAGGAGGTTATTATGCGAGTAGTGAGATACTGGTACAAGTTGCCCAGGGATGTGATTGAGGCTCCATCTCTGGAGACATTCAAGAACAGATTTTTTCCTGACTTTTAAATAATTTTATATCCTTATCACTTTTTCCTGATAGCTCACATACTGGAAGTATTCCACTATCTGAAGGGAGCCTACAGGAAGGCTGAGGAGGGACTATTGACAAGGTCTTGCAATGCCAGGCCAAGGGGCAATGGGTTTGAAGTGTCAGAGGGGAGATTGAAAGTGGATGTTAGGAGGAAGTTGTTTGCAGTGAGGGTGGTGAGACACTGGCACAGGTTGCCCAGGGAGGTTGTGGCTGCTCCCTCCCCGGAGGTGTTCAAGGCCAGGTTGGACGAGGCCTTGAGTGACCTGTTCTAGTGGGAAGTGTCCCTGCCTATGGCAGGGGGTTGGAACTAGATGATCCTTGAGGTCCCTTCCAACCTTACCATTCTATGATTCTGTGGAAACCTGTAAAGAATTGTTGTCTTTTTCTGATACTGAAATGTAGCTCTAAGGTCTCCCTGAGCCTTCTCTTCTCCAGGCTGAACAACCCTGCACTCTCTCAGCTGTCTTTGTAGGAGAGGTGCTCCAGCCCTCTGATAATCTTAATCACCCTCCTCTGGGCCCACTCCAGCAGGTCCATGTCTCTCTTGTGTTTCATTATCAAAAGTCATCTTCTCTGGAAGGAAAGACTGTAAATCTTGCTATAGGATGTGAAGCTAAAAGGCACTCTAAAGGCATTCACTGTTAGTATAAAGAAAGAGGCACTCAGCATACAGCATGTTTGAACAGGACATGAGATTGCTCTTGTCTCCTGCTGTTTGCTGGAATAGCAACACAATACACAGTTCTGGAATTTAGCAGCAGAGCTTGGATACCCAAAGCACTCCTGTCTCATTCTGGTGCTTCCAGAGACTAAAGGATGGATACATTTTTTTCTTTGTCATTAGTTCGTTCTCACATCTCTGCTTGTTTTCAAGATGCTCTCCAAAATGTTTGCTGAACAGCTAAGAGAAGTGATCTGGATGTCCAGTATGTTCCAAGTGATGTTAGATTCTTCCCTGGTCTGATGGAAGTTGTGCTCTTTGTTACTCCCAGCCTATAAGTGGTTTATGATCTTTTCCCACTGCAAATCATCTGCAAAATTGATTAATATTGTTTCTTCCAGTCATTCCTGAAACTATTGAACCTAGAAACTCCCCAGAAGGCAGCTTCTCTTCATTAGCATTGGAAGTTGTTTTTGGAGGCATTTCTCTGCATTCCCATACTACAGATTATGACATCAAACAACTGAGATTAGGATCAGAGTCTGACCGAGCAGGAAGGACATGTGTTCTTAGGGGGGGAAGATCTCACACACGGAGAGCTTTTCAGTAAATGGCAGATTATAAAAGCTCAGTAAAAGCCTGGGCTTTAAACTGGCTTTATTTTAAATGCTCTTCATTCCACTGCCACTTTTATAGCAACATTTGGTCCTTGTGGAAACAGAAAACTGAGCACATGAGACCCAGCCAGTCCTAGAGAAGGGTTGCAGGAGTCACTTCCTATTCATATGGAAGCTTTTGCTAAATTTCACCTCATCGGCTAAGGGGACTTGGTCTTGATTCAGACCTTGGATTATTCTAAGATGACCATAATCTCCTCCTTTTCTGTCTGTAGAGAATCACAGAATCATTAAGGTTGGAGAAGACCTCTAAGGTCATCAAGTTGCTAAACCACTGTCCATCATATTTGAAAGGTGATGGCAGATTGGTGAAGTTCCTGCTGACTGGAGAAGGGCAAACATAGTGCCCATCTTCAAGAAGGGAAAAAAGGATGATCCTGGGAACTGCAGACCAATCAGTCTCACCACTGTGCCTGGCAAGATCATGGAACAGATCCTGCTGAAAGCTCTGCTAAGGCAAATGGAAAACAAAGCAGAGGTGATTGGTGGTAACCAGCAATGGCTTCACCAAGGGCAGATCTTGCCTGACAAATTTAGTGGCTTTTTATGATGAAGTCACAGCGACAGTGGACAAGGGAAGGGCAACTGATGGCATCTACCTGGACCTGAGTAAGGCATTTGACTCTGTCCCACAGGACATCCTGGGCANTCTCAGGTGCTGGCAGGCTGCTATTAGGTTCCCCCAGCACCTTCTCTTCTCCAGGCTGAACAACCCCAGCTCCCTCACTCTGTCCTTGTAGCAGAGGTGTTCCAGTCCCCTGATCATTTTTATGGCCTTTCTCTGGACCCACTCCATCAGGTCCATGTCCTTCCTGTGTTGAGAGCTCCATAGACGGGCACAGTACTCCAGGTGAAGCCTCAGCAGAGCAGAGCAGAGGGGCAGAATCACCTCTCTCAAGCTGCTGGGCACACTGCTTTTGATGCAGCCCAGGCTGAAATTGGTCTTCTGGGCTGCAAGTGACCATTCATAGAATCATAGAATGGTTTAGGTTGGACAGGACCTCAAAGACCATCCAGTTCCAACCCCCCACCATGGGCAGGGACACCTCCCACCAGCCCAGGTTGCTCAAGGCCTCATCTAACCTGCCTTGAACACCTCCAGGGAAGGAGCAGCCACAACTTCCCTGGGCAACCTGTTCCAGTGTCTCACCACCCTCACTGTAAAGAACTTCCTCCTAACATCCAGTTTCAATCTGATCCAAGTGTTTTTTTCATAGTTAAAGAAAGCTATCTTAAGACAAAGAAAATACTTAAATTCTATGATCTGATCCTATGTTATCTGGAGAGCTGGAAATATAATTCTAACATTTCCCTGAAAGGGATTAATTCATACAAAAAAAAAACAAAAGGAAGGGAAGGGGGAAGGTTGTTGGGCAACACTATTTCATGGTGAACCTACAAGCTCAGGCTAGAGTTGGTCTGTTGGGACAGATGCTACTTCATCATATGAAGAAACATCTTTAAGAAATTAGGAACATCTAATGGCTTAGTATGAACATTCCATTTATATTTGAATAAATTAAACAATGCATTCTCTTCAGAGGCAAAAGAAAATTTCCTCCCTCTACTCTTCTGATGTTTAATTTTGAAGTTTTCCAACCACATATGGTTGATGTGCTCAGGATTGATGTTCTTAGGGCTGCTGGAGCAATGAAACCAGGACTCTAATTTCATGAACACTAAGAGGTATAAGAGTCCATTGTTAAGAAGTGTTGATTGACCCAGAAATCAGTCTCTTGAATATACACATCTACTACTCAAAAAAAACTAAAAGTGATGTAATTGATTACAGAAACCTTCATTACACCATGGATTAGAAGTATGTTATTGTATACAGTTATTGTATGATGAGGCAAAAGGGAAGGTTCAAGAGAGTTAACATATAGAAAAGTGAAAGACAAATGCATCCAAAGCAGCGTTGCCAGCAGATCCAGATCTGCCACTTTGCTCTGGTGAGACCTCACCTGGAGTACTGCATCCAGCTCTGGAGCCCTCAAGATAGGAAGGATGTGGACCTGATGGAGCAGGTCCAGAGGAGAGCCACGAAAATGATCGAGGGGTTGGAGCAGCTCTGCCACAAAGACAGGCTGAGGGAGCTCGGAGTGTTCAGCCTGGAGAAGAGGAGGCTCTGGGGAGACCTAGCAGTGGCCTTCCTGTATCTAAAGTGAGACTTCAGGAAGGCTGGGGAGGGACTGTTTACAAAGGCCTGCAGTGACAGTATGAGGGTAATGGCTTCAAACTAGAGAAGAGGAGATTTAGACTGGATGTTAAGAACAGGTTCTGCCCATGAGGGTGGGCAACAGGTTGCCCAGGGAGCTGGTTGAGGTCCCTTTCTTGGAGATATTCAAGGTCAGGCTTGACAGGGCTCTGGGCAACCTGATCTAGTTGAGGAGGTTGGACTGGATGACCTTTGTTGGTCCCTTCCAGCCTGGACAATTCTATGATTCTACGATTCTACAATTCTGTGATTCTCTGATTCTGTGATTCTGTGATTCTATGATTCTCTGATTCTCTGATTCTATTATACACAGGTTTATGACCACTCAGGAGACCAGCAATAAAAGATTGCTGAGCTAGCATATTCTCCTGGAAGCAGGAAAGGTGAACAGCATTTTT
This sequence comes from Ramphastos sulfuratus, assembly GCA_013399055.1. Classification (NCBI taxonomy): domain Eukaryota; kingdom Metazoa; phylum Chordata; class Aves; order Piciformes; family Ramphastidae; genus Ramphastos; species Ramphastos sulfuratus. The sequence continues at coordinate 17,920 of WBNM01024533.1, read as the reverse complement.
GAGGACAACCATTGGCATATTGATGTCTATGACGCTTGGAAGTGTAAAAGTAAAAGAAAGAGAAATAAAGAGAGAATTCCCATGCTTCTGCAAGGTGAGGGGCCAGTGGCAGGAAGAAAAAGACATAGAATCATAGAATGGTAGGGGTTGGAAAGGATTTCTGGATATTATCATCACAGAACTGCTTAAGGTGCCCCTAATGTTTCCCTGATTTTTTCTGTCTGCTCTGGGAAATACAAGAAAGAATTGAAAAAGGTAGATTTTATTTTTTGTTAGCTTCCTTCTTAAAACAGAAATCTTTCTTCAAAGGTTAAGCACCTGCTGTAGTCTCTTCAGCTGCAAGACTTCACAGAAAGCTCTAGAGAAAGTTTTCACTTTGGTAACATTAGCTCATAGGGACTTCATGGGAACTGATTCATGTGAATGATAATGAAAGGAAAAGTTTGGGTAGAACTGAATTGTACTTAGGCCAGGGGTTGAACACAGATTGAGCCAAAAGTGAATTAAAGGAATTAGCAATTGATTTGGGTTCTGCAGGCAGAGGGATACTAAGTGAGTAAAGTTCCAAGGAGATGAAGCCCCGTAGCAAATAATGTGGTTTGACTGCAGCTTTCTGGGCACTTTAAAGTCTTGTGACTTCAGGAGGCCATTAAAATAGGAATTACAGTAGCTGACACAGGGACTAATTATGGCTTGGTTGAGGATTGTTACAGGAATGGATCCTTGTAATGTTTCGGAGAAAGCAGTCAAAATTCAGACAAGGAACAAAAGAGTCAAAGGATAATGACAGGTTCGTAGTTTGCGAAGTACAGTTCTGATTTGAGGTGCAGATAGGGGAAATGATGTCACACTGATGGAGTCTCTTACTGACAAATCAGTTCCATTCAGAGAAAAAAATATAGTGGACATAAAATCCAGAAGTCCTGGCAGAAAAGGAGAGTTTGGAAATATCAGAGAGGGAGCTTCAGCTGTTGTTCAGGAGTACTCATAATAAACTGGTTTCTTGAGCATGCAGTGAGCACATTTCAGTCTTGGTTTGACTCCTGTTTCTCTAGCAGCATTTTCATTCCTAGTAAAGGCTTTCCATCTTCTCCCTGGCTTTCTCTTGAGGAAGTGTGCAAGGTGCTTCTTCATTTCATCTTTCTGATGGGTATTTCATGGCTTGTGTCAGCCTTGGTCATCCTCTACATGCAGAATATCTTATATTAACTTTTAATCATCTCTTTTTCCATCTCGTGATGCTTAACTGCCAGAAGCAAAGCTCCTGAAGCACACACCAACGGCTCCAGAAGTATGATTTATAGATGCCCTTTGTCTGTGGGGAAACATTTGTACAAAGCATGACATGCAGACATACACAGTTTGTAGACATGACTGACAAATACCATCAGGGCAAGGTAGACAAATAGGACACGGTGGCTTTTCCATTATTGTCATCTCTCTCTGTCCCTAGACATTAATGCAGGGTCTAATGAAATCCAGTGGCAGCTTTGCAATACATTCACCAATTTAAAAACATTTTAAAAAAAAAAGCAATAAAAGAAAATATTCTTTCTCTGAAATAGGAATTTTTGCCTTAAAGGCATTTAGTTCTTGATTAGCAAGTATTTGTTCCAACCATAACGAGGTTTGTGGGTTTATTTTCCTCCTAGGTTATGCTTTTTTTACAAGATGTTCATGGTTTTAGGATAACATCCTTTTGAGAAGAACTTACCTACTTCAAATCTTATTTTTCAACTGAATGAGAGTGATGGAAAATTAGATGGAAGGTAGAGTAAAAATTTGTTTGTCTACTAAAAGAGAGTTGACAAACTCTCTTTGTGAGGTGTCCCTGCCCATGGCAGGGGGATTGGAGCTAGATGATTCTTGAGGTCCCTTCCAGCCCTGACAATTCCATGATTCTATAGCAGGCTTCCAGTGCTTCTGCAGGAGATCTGTTTCTACCTGGTAAATTAGATGGTTACCTGCAGGACAGCAATGTGCTCTTGTGGCCAAGAAGGCCAATGCTATCCTGGGGTACATTAAGAAGAGTGTGGCCAGCAGATGGAGGGAGGTTTTCCTCCCCCTCTACTCTACTCTGCCCTGGTGAGGCCCCACCTGGAAATTGAATGCAGTTCTGGGCTCCTCAGTTCAAGAGGGACAGGGATCTACTGGAGAGAGTCCAAGGGAGAGCTGCAAGGATGATGAAGGGACTGGAGCATTGCTTGACAAGGAAAGGCTGAGATCCCTGGGGCTGCTTAGTCTGGAGAGGAGACTGAGAGGGGATCTGGTAAATCTACATAGATATCTGAGGACTGGGTGTCAAGAAGGAGGGGACAGCCTCTGCTCACTTGTGCCCTGTGATAGGACAAGGGACATGGGATGTAAACTACAGCACAGGAAGTTCCACCTCAACGTGAGGAAGAGTTTTGTGCTAAGCATCCCAGAGCACTGGCACAGGCTGCCCAGAGAGGCAGTGGAGTCTGCTTCTCTGGAGACTTTCCAGACCTCTCTGGATGTGTTCCTGTGTGACCTGTACTAGATTCTATGATCCTTCTCTGGCAGAGGGGTTGGACTGGAAGATTCCCAGGGGTCCCTTCCAACCCCTAACATTCTGTGATCCTGTGACAGAGTTGCTCTATCACTTCTAGACTACCCACTTATGTGAGGAGTCAAACAGTTTTGAGGCTGCCCTCTCTATTCAAGCCTTGCCAGCACTTTGTTTTATTTTTCCATCCTAAATAAACTGGATCCACCAAAAGGCTTTTTGCTACTCTTCTTCCTGTTTCATTCTGTGCCAGTCTCATCAGGTCATGATGTGCAGCTCTTCCTTCAACATTTTTACAGCATTTTCTGACTGCAGCAGCTTCCTACTTCTGAAATCTGTTCGTATAGTTTAGCGATCCTAAGGACTTGGCTCTCCCTTTGTACTCAGGTTTATCACATCCAAACCCCATTTTAATCTCCTTTGACATTATTCCCACCAGACCACTTGGGAGAAGGCTAAATACACTTCATAAATTCCTGTACTTAAGCATCAAAGAGCTTATACCAGCCCTACTGGCACTGCAAGGCATATTACATCTTTTGTAGATTGATGCACATCTGCAGGGGGCAGAGGGAAGATCTTTCTCATATTTCTTTAAAATTGCAGCTTAAAACTTTAAAAAAAAAAAAAAAAGGAATTAACATTTGAATGCAAACACAAGAACATCGTTTACTTGTGAAGAGGCACTGAAGCCATCCAGAGCAGCATACTCCAAACAGAAGTATACCACATAAAACACACCTCCCTCTGCGGCTACAACTCTCTCTGCTTCTTGTATACAGATGGTAGTGAGGACAGTATGGGGGACATCTCAAGTTGCACTCTGATGATTACCAAGAAACACTACTGACAGGCTCTGCTCTGTCTCTCCACCTCTGCAGTCAGCTCAGCTCTCTGCTCCACTCCAGGCTGTTTACAGTAGAAATTATAGGGATGCTAGCGACAGGACCAGAGCAAATGGTTGCAAGCTGCCACAACAGCAGGGTCAGGCTGGATCTTAGGAAATATTTATTCCCTGAAAAGGTTCTCAAACATTGGAATGATCTGCCCAGGGCACCATCCCCGGGGGTGTTTAAGCAATGTATGGACCTGGTGCTTAGGGACATGGTTTAGTGTTGACCCTTCAGTGCTGGGTCGAAGGTTGGACTGGATGATCTTGAAGATTTCTTCCAAACAAACAGATTCTGTGATTCTGTGATTCTGAAGGGATGCTTAGAGGACCACGGAGACTTTGTGATCTTTGCAGAAAGAGAGATATTTATGCACATATATCCTGCCTCTGTGACTTCAGTGGGAGTTGCAGGGCTGTATGAATCTGCAAGGTGGTAGGGAGTATGCTGTGAAGAGTGCTACAGCCACAAACTATACCATGGGATGCTGGCTTCTTCCCCATACTCACAGGAGATGTAAATCTGCCCCTGGAATTAGGTCATAACAGCTGGGTCCTGTCCTTAACTACATAAAAATCCAAGCACCATAGCACATAGATTTTGTAGCCCACAGGGCAATTCAGAATCCCTGAGGTATGGATTCCCTGCATTGTACATACACAGCATTAGCTCAGAGGGCATCCACAGCATTCCCCACAGCAAACCTCTCAGGTGTCTACACAGCTTTAGGACATAAAATTCCTTGAAGTTGACGTGCCACCTGGACTAGTTTGACACTGCACGAGGACTTCTAGGAGTTTATTTTTCCATCCAGCAGAACAGTCTTCTCCTGACTCCTGTTTTCTCCCCCTAGGTTCGTCTGTTTCAGGTCTGTTCCCTGAATGAGGAAGGGCTGGGCTACATCTCACAGAAGCAATGAATTCTTGCAAAGTCTCTCTCATGTCATTTTCTGCCAGGTAATGGAAATGTTTCATTTATTTGTGCTTCTTTTTAGCCTTGCTGCAATATTTTATGCACTGTTAATTGACAGAGATGTGTGTCAGTGTGAGTTGGTCATGGGAAAACATGTCTACTTTGACATGAAGCAGAGCAGGAAAAGGAAAGAAGAAGGTGTCATAAGGAATAGCACTAAGGAATTTGATTTCTTTACATATATATTTGTGGGAACATGAGGGAGTGAAAAGTAAGCTGCAGAAACCTGTGTTGTTCATGAGAAAAAACCACAACATTGTTCAGGTATGACCCTGCTCCTTCCCATTAAAGAGACTGCTGACATCTGATTCCAGACAGGAAAAAATGGGCTGATGAAAAAAGGGATTTGAGTGAATGAAATTCCATTTAAACCTAGTGACAGCAAGACAATGAGGAGATATAAACGGCTTCCTTAGACCTCATTCAGTAAAGGTTTAAGGAAATGGAAAGGCCCTCAGAAGGATGAATACTGTCTGGTGGTAGGGCGTAGCTGGAACATGTCCAGAGAAGGGCCACAAGGATGATCAGAAGGCTGGAGCACCCCTGCTATGCAGACAGACCAAGAGAGTTGGGGCTATGCAGTCTGGAGAGGAGAAGACCTTATTGTGACCTTGCAGTATCTGAAGTGGGCTACAAGAAAGCTGAGGAAGGACTTTTTAGGCTGTCAGGTAGGGATAGGATTGGGGGAAATGGAGCAAAACAGGACATGGGTAGGTTCAGATTGGATGTTAGGAAGAAGTCCTTTCCCATGAGGATGTTGAGACACTGGAACAGGTTGCCCAGAGAGGTGGTGGAAGCCTCATGCCTGGATGTTTTTAAGGCCAGGCTGGATGTGGCTGTGAGCAACCTGATCTAGTGTGAGGTGTTTCTGCCCATGGCAGGGGGGTTGAAGCTAGATGATTCTTGAGGTCCCTTCTAGCCCTGACAATTCCATGATTCTATAGCAGCCTTCCAGTGCTTCTGCAGGAGATCTGTTTCTACCTAAAAATTGCAGACACTTGTTAAAATTGTAGCTATTTCTCCACAGCTTTATACTGGTGCATTTATTAGTTTAGACGCCACTGGCTCCAAAAGGCCAAGGCAACTCGTATGCAATTAGAAGAAAAATATGCTTTTGGCTCCCAGGAAAACGTCCCTCCCAGCTCCTGATTTCCCGCTCGGGCTCTTTGTGAGGCGAGTGGTGAAACCAGCTTTTGTGAAGAGGAGCTACACATGCAATCCAGACCCCTTCGGACAAGGCACCATCATTCACGTCACTCTCATGTTGACAAACACTTTGGTTGTGTTGCTAGGGCAATGGTGCTGGAGCAGCAAGCACATCCCTCTTAAACATCTCCCCCCCTGAGGGCAACGGAGCTGGAGGGCAGCAGGACCAGATGGTTCCACTCATTCCCAGCAGCTGGCCACCGCTCTGCGCGGGACTGACTGGTAGCCACTTCCCAGCTGACTGGCCAGCTCAGAAGCCTTGTGGGTTGCTTTTCTTTAATTGCCTCTTGTTAAGAAAAATATCAAAGGCCATTTTCTTCTTCTAAGCAACACATTCGGTCACTCCAAATATTTCCAGGCAGCATGGACTGTTGTAGCAGCAGCACAAGGCTGTTAAAAACACAAATGCACGAAGGGCAGGAGCAGGAGGTAGATGGTGGCTGAGGCTTGCAGCTGTAAAGCTCCCTTCACTGGTGGATTTCTGCAAAAAGCCTCTCTGAAAAACTGTGTGGTGTTTGGAGAGCTACATGTGCCTGAGCGAGAGCACGGGAGCTGTCATGGGAACGGGGAGCAGGAGCGCACACTGATGCCAGGAAAAAATGTGCCTGGATGCTTTCCTTTCTCTGAACTTTTTATCCTTTTTTTTTTTCATATAAAGGTTTTTAGAAAAAATTTGCAGGGCATACCTGGCTATATTCCATTTGTTTTATTTTCATTTCTCCTTAGTGGGGCAGGGGAGGAGAGCATCAACAGAGGGGGGGTTCACCACAAAACATGAGTTTCTCATCTCGCCTGCGTGTGCGGATCCAGTTTCCTGTCCTTGATCCCAGATTATTTTCTCCCCTCAGGAGACAGCTGGTTTGGCAGAGCCGAGCGTGGGGCGGCTCCAGAGGCAGCCCAGGGCCGCGGGGTGCGGGGCACGGGGGAGGAGGGTGGCCGTGGCCGGGCAGCCTGAACTTCGCTTGAGGCTGCCTGCGGGTGACCAGCGGCAGCAAGAGGTCCTGTGAAAGCTGGCGGGGTGGCCTACTCTGGCAGCTCTCCAGCCGGGGGCCGTTCACAGGCCTGTTCTCAGCCTCGCCTCTTCCACAGGGCCCAACAGGGAACAGAAAATTAATGGCTTTTTTATCAGCCTCAAAGAGGGCCTTTGACAGGCAGGCGTAAGCCTGCCATTTCTGTTTGATCCTCCCCCTGCCACGCTGACCCCGACGCCCCTGCCAGCTAGCAAGTGATCTTCTCCTAGCCCACTGGTGCCCTGGGGGGTTCTGAGCCCCAGCAAGGGGCACAGCTAGGCTGCAGCACCTCTACCAGCACCTGTGCTCTGGGCTGCATCCCACACATGCAGCCCTTGCCGCTGTCAGCGGCTTCCCAGAGCAGGAGGTGATGGTTTGCAGGCTGCTTTCTTGGCCAGGTTTTTTCCTTTCTCACCATAAACACCCTATGACAGGCTTTTGGAGAGAGCCGGGCCCTCCAGAAGACACCATAGTTGTTCCCCTTGGAGATCCTGGCTGCAGGGGTCCCAGCGTGGATGNCTGCTGGCCGCACTGCTCTTGCTGCAGCCCAGGATGGGCATCCCCTTGGTGCTGCTGCCCAGCAGCATTGTGAAGAGGCCGTTCAATGTCATCTGGTGCCTGGGGTTTGTGTCCAGGGTTTGACGAGAGTCTATCCCAGCTTTTGTGAGCCTCAGGAAAGGAGCAGGAATTGCCTCAAGGAAAATAAATAAGGACTTTTAGAGACATGTTTATTTATGGACAGGCTTTCATGCATGCATCTTACAGCACTCCACATAAAATATAATTAAAACAAGCATCACGCTGAATATGATTCAGAAAATAAAAATGTCTTTAAGTGCAGCTTAACTGCCAGCAGCTTGACATACTTCATTCCTCTGGGGAAGCAGTAACGGAGACATGAAGTTATGTGACTACAGAAGCCACAAGATGTGGGTATTTTTAGGGGAAGTACAACTGGGGGAAGTAACTGACCTGTGACAAGGATTTACCACAATATACACTCCCAAAGCTGCCCGGTCCCAGTCAGGCAACCTTGGATGGTGGTCAGGCCCTTTGGGAGAAGAATGGAGAGGGAGGTCAAGACCTGCCAGCTCTGCTTCTGTGGCTGATCGTGGGCACGCCATGGAAGCATCCCTTCACCCAAACAGATCGTTGAACACTTCTGCAGGCTGGTTAAGCTGAGATCCTGAATGCCTGCCACCATACTCTAGCATTTCTGCCCTTTTCTTTCTCCATTCTGACTCAGGTCTGCAGCTGGGCAGGCACATAAAGCCAACCTGAGGCACCCTGCAATGCCATGCAACCTGAGCTGCAGGAGGTGCTTCCCACTGCTCCGCACCATTCCTTCCAGTTCATGATAGCAAACTGGAACAGCGGAAGTTTGGTTACAGCCCTGGAGGTGCTTTTCTATATTTGTCACTGCATTTACCATCAGCATTGAGAGGAGCCTGCATGCTTGCTCACAAGCTCTGTTGAGCAATGAAGGATGAACACATGAACACGTGTAGAGCCTGAAATAACCTCAATCTGTAGTTCTTTTCTTTTGATTCCTTCCTCACCATCATATTTGACAATTTAGAAGCGCACAGATGTGGAAGGTAAATACCACTCTGGTATCATGCTATAGAGCATGGACCTGCCTGATGTTTTTTACCTACATTTTCCCACTCAAGTTACTTTTTGTAAGACTTTTGCCAGCATTCTTTCCATTAGACATATCAGGAGAAGGGCATTTCTCATGGGATTGCAAAGGGGACTTTATTTTAAATACCTTTGGGAAATAATAAGTCAGTCTACTACTATCTGTGATTTCCTTGCATTCTTCACAGCAACACAGAGAACCTTCAACCTTTTTTCCTTGTTAGATTCACATTTTCTTTTTATTATCTGACATTTTTTTAGGGGAAGATCCTCAAATTCATTTTCACAGAACTGTTGTTCGAAACTTGAAGCAAGAGTATGCAAATATTGCGAGGCACTGGGGGATCAGTTTTATGAACAGTGAATTAAGAATTAAAATAATTCAATCTGCTCTATTATTTATTCCAAGTCATGATACAGAGCACAGTAGGCACCTGCCCCTGTTTCTCAGTTTCTTCAATCTGTCTGTAAAAGAAAATGCAATTTAACTATATGGCTCCTGTCACCACTGAAGGCAGTGCCAAAAATCCCCAAAAGAATGTGAATGGAGTCAGGATGAATCTTGTTTAAGTGCACAATCTGCAGGGTAAGTGTTACCCTTGAGAAAATCCAGTTGTAGATTACAGATTTATGAAATCAAAGCCCTGAAGTGATAGATTTATAAGTATCAGTGCAAATTCTTGAACCTCAGAGCTTCCTTATTTCTTGCCAGCAGTGCTAGATCCTTTGATTGCACACTTGTAATTATACTGCTGTAGTTTATGTCATTCATAAAATGAAAATATCATATAGAAGACTGTTCTAAGTCCTCACCATTTCACTTTAAATGTGTTTTGTAAGAGGCTGGATTCAAGTCTTAGTTGCTTTTTATCTCACACTGTATTTAAATGTCTAAATTTTCATGCAGGGTGGACAGTGCCTGCAGTTTGGTGGACAGTGCCTGTAGTTTGGTGGACACTGCCTGTAGTTTGGTGGACACTGCCTGTAGTTTGGTGGACAGTGCCTGCAGTTTGGTGGACAGTGCCTGCAGCTTGGTGGGCACTGCCTGCAGCTTGGTGGACAGTGCCTGTAGTTTGGTGGACAGTGCCTGCAGCTTGGTGGACACTGCCTGCAGTTTGGTGGACACTGCCTGTAGTTTGATGGACAGTGTCTGCAGTTTGATGGACAGTGCCTGCAGTTTGGTGGACAGTGCCTGTAGTTTGGTGGACAGTGCCTGCAGTTTGGTGGACAGTGCCTGTAGTTTGGTGGACAGTGTCTGTAGATTGGTGGACACTGCCTGTAGTTTGGTGGACAGTGCCTGTAGTTTGCTGGATATCCTCTCTGCTTTGCATGCATCTAAGTGGGGCAATAAATGGCACAGACATCAGAAAACGAAGGCAGCTCCAAGCAGTGCAGCAGTGTGATACACAGATAGTTTTATTTCAAGATTCATCTCCTTGTTGTGCTCTAGGAGACAGGCAAAGAAATGAAGTGTCAGTCTCCAAGCAGGGTCTTCTCTGCTGAGCTGTTGGAACTTTGCCACCACTTTTACAAGTGGACTGTCTGAGCCAGCATTTATCCCAGCTGTTAGGATCTAGCTCTGCCACCTAGTCCAGATGACACAAAGCCCTGTGGGTTTCTTCATGAGGGAATAAGTAGTGACTAAGTGGATGCATTTGACCTAGGAAATCATCTACTAACCTCTGTTTCTGCTAACATAGGCAAACCCACAAAGAGCTCATGAAAAATAAAGGCTGCATTCTTGTGTTTATGTGCATCAACATATACCAGCAAGTCAAGGGGGCTACAAGAAAGCTGGGAGGGACTGCTTACAAGGGCTTGCAGCACTAGGACATGGGGAACTGGTTTTAAACTACAGCAGGGCATGTTTAGGTTGAACATCAGGAAGAAGTTCTTTGCTATGAGGGTGATGGAACACTGGAACATGCTGCCCAGGGAGGTGGTAGTGAGTCCAGCCTTGGAGACATCCAGGGTCAGGCTTGCTGGGGTTCTGAGCAACCTGATCTAGTTGGGGATGTCTCTGCTTACTTCAAGTGGGTTGGACTAGATGACCTTTAAAAGTCCCTTCCAACCCAGTGCATTCCATGATTCAAGGCACTGGGACACTGCCCAGGTGTAAGCTGCTTCATGTGCATGAGCAGGTTTGGAGGAAGAAGGGAGTTTTAACAGTGCTATAGAGCTGGGAAGGGGAAAGGTAGGATGATGACACAGAAAAGTATTCAGACTGTTGGAAAGAGCAGAGATTCCTTTCCAGCTTGCTACATTTGAGCATCTTCTCATATATTTTTACCTTATTGTCCATTTCTCCAGCAGTTTGGGGGTCCTAACAGAGAAGACCAAAGGATAAAATGGCATTTTCAAACAAAACAACCTGATGTCTGACATCTTTTACAACCCTTGCAGATGTGGCTGTCACCTTGCAGACCTAACACTGCCACATGTTAAGGTGAACTTGATCTCCAAAACAGATCTTCGTGACCAGTTTAAAACCCACAGGTGCAAAATCACAAACTGCCATACAAATGGGCCTTGACATCCTCAGGCTGCTCATTTTCAGGTACCTAAATGCAGACTTGTGTCTATCCTGTCTCTCAAGGTTTTGGTTTTTTTTTTTTTTAAAAAAAAAGGTATTTTTTGTTCCTTACTGATCAGCAAACATTTCAGCTCTGTCCAAATTCACCACTGTGTTTTCCCAAGCTCCCGGAGGAAATGGAGTGTCTCATTGCCCTACAGCTGTGGCTCCCCCCACAGTGAATAGGTGATGACAGATGGGACGTTGGGTTTGGAATTCACATGATTTCTGAAATCCCATGTGCTTGCTGTTGGGTGTGGCAGTGTTTGTTCTCATCACTTTACACCCAAAATTCCCCTCTGCCCGCTTCTCTTAGAGCAGATAGAGACAATTACTATGCGTGCATGTGTACATTGCTATTATTAAAAAAACCCAAACCAACAGATATTTGCTGCTCTTTTTCCACTCCTGCCTTCCCCCATCTCCCAGCCCACCCTGGGGAAGCACTCTTCATGCTGAGGGTGTGCATTGTGTGGGTGCTGGCAAGTGCTCAGGGGTTACACCAGGAGGCAGGCAGCAGCTGAGTCAGAAGCGCTGCGGTAGCACTGGGCTGGGGGCAGGCAGCACAGAAAGAGCAGAGAGGCAGTTCTGCTTCTGGCTGCTAATGAGCTTTCTGGTGGCAGTGTTGTTCTCATCAGGACTATTTGTTTTTACAGGCTGCCCTTTGTTGACTTTAGGCTTGTTTTTCTTGCCATGCAACACAAATATTCTCAGGCGTTAAGCTTTCCTTGCCCCTACTGCCTTCTTCTCATGTGGGACCACGCAGGAGCTAAATTTAAGCATGATTGATAGCATTTAATCCAGAGAGGGTCAGAGAGCTATTTTCCTGTTCAAAGTTCTCTGGTTTGCTTCTTCTGTTTACAATCATGTCTCTAAAGTGCTGTAGTCAGTCATGCTTCCCAATGAAATCTCTTCTGCTTTCCTTGCCCCTGTGGGATAGTTGCTCTTAATTATGTGGAGCCTCATGCCTCTTTGTCTGATCCTAGATGGAAAAGAACAACAGCTATGGGCCTTTAAGCCAGATGATGCCAGGACTCCCTGCACTATAATAGATAGCAGGCCCCCAGATTCTGCTCTTGCAAACCACTAAACATGGAAATACGAAAGCAGTCCTGGTTGTGTTTTCCCTTTCCTGACAGTCTTTGAGAAACCTCTTCCCTGAGCAACCACATGTTCAGCACAACCAGATGAGTCCTTTTACTAGCTCTGATTGTCTGCCTCAGCACTGGGAGTAAGTAAAAACCTTCCCTCCACCAGATGTCTGTGCCATCTTACACACATTATTAGCACATACTTTGAGCGTGACACCTCTTGCTGATGTCAGCTAACTGTCTGCACAGGCTTTTATTGGCTTTACCTTTCTGCTGTCATTGCCTCCATGGTAAGATTCTGACATTTTTAGCAAGATGGAAGGGGTTAGGGCTAGAGAAAGAAAACCTTTATCTGGAGAGTGTATGCTACAGGGATGTGATTGTGCCCCCGTACTCAGCACTGGTGAGGCCATATCTCAAATACTGCATTCAGTTTTGGGCACTCACTACAAAAACAGACATTGAGTTGCTAAAGTGGGTCCAGAGAAGGGCAACAAGGCTGCTGAAGGGTCTAGAGCACAGGTCTTATGAGAAGTAGCTGAGAGAATTGGGGTTGATTAGTCAGCAGAAGAGGGGGCTGAGAGGAGACCTCATTGCTCTCTACAACTCTCTGGAAGGAGGTTGGAGCCAGGTGGGGCTTGGTATCTTCTGCTCAGTAGCAGGTGATAGAACAAGAGGAAAGAGCCTGAAATTGTGCCAGGGGAGGGTTAGATTTGATATTAGGAAAAATTTCTTTCCTGCAGGAGTGGTCAAACACTGGATCAAGCTGGCCAGGAAGGTGGTGGAGGATTGTTTTGCTTGGAAAAGACCTTCAAGATCATCAAGTGCTAGGAAAAGCAGCAGTGTTAGGGGAATAAACAGACTGCCCTGTGCTGAAGCATAGAAATAAAGGCTCTGATGGAGACAGTGGTTATTGGAGATTAGCTGCAGAAGTAATTTGACAACCATGGCTGATTTTTATCACCTTCGTTTGCTACAAAGATATCTATTTCTGTTAGACTTATATAAGCTGAAGTTATTCACCCAATTTTCTCCATTCTCCTGCTTTCCTTTGGGCTCCTGCAGCTTTTCCTGCACCCTCACACCTCAGTAAGTAGGGAGGAGGTTCAATAGGGATATTTTTCATTCTCCCTTTCTTTTGCTTACTTATCTGACCCAGGAGGTATAACAGGAGTGAGGGAGGGAGGGACCATGGCTTTGGCATAGGTTTGCTCACAGGCTGGGCTAAGCCAGTAATGAAACCTCACCCTTGATTTATAAACATTAATTATCTTTTAATGGTACCATTGTAATTAAAGCTCTATTCCCATTTCTTTGTTTATACCTCTCTGTGGGGGAAATAATTTATATTTTCATTGTGAGAAAAGGCTAGGAATTGCATGGCAAAAAAATGCATGAAATCTTAGCAGCCCCTTCATAGTGAGTTTTAAACCAGCTGGTGTTAAACCACTCTCAATAATTTCACCTTCAACCTTACTAAGTGCAATATGTGGCCAAAGCAGAGTTGTCTAACCCACTAGCCTGAATACCAGGGTTGCCTTTGGCAAACTTCATGAGTGCAGAAGGAAAGCTGAGCCTGGCACTGAAGCTCAGATTGACATTTTTGCTCTCCTACATGCAACCATCTGGTGAGGCAGTGGTGGTGCACATCTGCGGTTCCGGCAAACAGCAGCTGAGGTTTTGCTTCTAGGCTCCTACCAAACATGCTGGCATCTTTAGGGGAATGCCTGGCAGGGGGGCTGGACTCAAAGATCTTCAGAGGTCACATGCCGTGATCAGGAGGCTCCATTTCTTCTGGTAAAAAGTTAGAGAGACATCAGGATGCACCTATAAAAAATGAATGTGAGACACATCTTCAGCTTCAAAATGAAGATTCAGCTGATGACACTGCAGAGTGTTGCTTTTCCAGAGCAACTTATGCAGAGGACAAAGCTACATAAATCTCCTTTGAATGCCTTAATTTTAGTATCTTAACCTTCCTGCCTTAAAGGTTTAGGTCACGAATGCCTGAGCCTTCAGAAAGTGCTAATAAAAACCACTTGTGCTGGGAGATGCATGGGACTAAATAATTTACAATGTTCAGACTTCAAGGCCAGGTTGGATGAGGCCTCGAGTGACCTGTGCTAGTGGGAGGTGTTCCTGCCTATTGCAGGGGGTTGGAACTAGATGATCCTTGAGGTCTCCTTCCAACCTTACCATTCTATGATTCTCTTCTATACATTTTAATGTCTCTTTTTAATATGAGCTTTGCCTAAGTTTAGAATTTTTTTGAGAACTGTTCTCCCTCTCTCCCTTAGTTATGACAATGACTAAGCTGTAATTAGCTTCAATGCTGTAGAGTTAAACCTGAGATTACTGAAGGTCCTCAACACAGCTAATCATGAATGACAGACAAAACCTCCTCTTCCTCCTTCTTGGTGATGGATTTCAGGGGTTAATAGTTCATGGTGTTTGAGGTTTTGCAGTTCATGCATTAAGCAAATCCCTCATTCTGTGCTCAGGAGGTGACCCAGCACTGGCTGCTGTAAATGGGGATTATCCTGGCAAGTTAGATATGTTGCTTCTGAACCAGGCTTTTCTTCCCTTCCTCTTTTTCATGTTCATGGCACCAAATTTTCCAAAGTGAAAATGAAGCTATGGACACTGCATAGATGCCAGGGCAGCAGGTCAAATACTTTGGTTTTACACTGAGAATGAAAAACAAGAAGGTTTCTTAGAATAGACTCTAGACTATTCTAGACTACTAGAAAAGACCTCTGAGGTCAAGTCCAACTGTCAACCCAACACTATCGTGGCCACTAAAGCATGTCCCAGAGTGTTGTGTCTACAGGTTATTTGAACACCTCCAGGGATGGTGACTCCACCACCCCACTGGGCAGCCTGTTCCAATGCCTGACCACTCTTGCAGGAAAGAAATTTTTCCTCATCTCCAATCTAAACCTCTCTTAGGAAGTTTTTCTCTCTTCCTTTGCTCTTGTGTCTACCAGAGCATCATGTTGTCAGACCTTGCTAGCCAATAACTGAAGAAACAGTTTGAACTATAGCAGCATGACCATAGGTAAGATGACTTATAGAATCATAGAATCATAGAATCATAGCATGGTAAGGTTGGAAGGGACCTCAAAGCTCAGCCAGTTCCAACACCCTGCCATAGGCAGGGACACCTCCCACTAGCACAGGTCACTCAAGGCCTCGTCCAATCTGGACTTGAACATCTCCAGGGAGGGAGCAGCCACAACCTCCCTGGGCAACCTGTGCCAGTGTCTCACCACCCTCACTGCAAACAACTTCCTCCTAACATCCACTTTCAATCTCCCCTCTGCCACTTCAAACCCATTCCCCTTGTCCTNCCCTGCCCTCTAGCAAGTCAACTGTGCCACACAGCTTGGTGCCATCTGCACACTTGCTGAGGCTGCACTGATTCCTCTGTCCATGGCACTGACAAAGATGTCAAACAGCACTGGTGCCAGCACTGACCCCTGAGGGAGCCACTTGGCACTGGTCTCTAAGTGGACATTGTGCCCTTGATCACCACTCTCTGCATGTAACCATCCAGCCAATTCCTTATCCAGCAGTGCTCCACTCAGCAAGTCCATGTTAAAGTCCAGGTTCCAGGACTTCTTTCATAACTGGGAAGATCTGGAACAAAGTGGCAGAAATAGCCTTGACTGAATGAGAAGACAAGGTGACCTGCAAGGTCTCAACAAGCACAAACATTACAAGTTTGCTCTTGGATCTCTCAACTTCATCTTGAATAGGAAAGGGAGAGAACAGTTCAAAGAACCCCAAAGCCCTTCTAAGTCTTTTTCAATCCACAGCAACTGCTTGAGGGCAGGTCTTGTCTGTTGTGTGCTTCTCTCATAGGCTGTTTCTGGTAAAAAGAGTTTGCCTTTAAGAATGCCTGTCACCATTATGCCTGCACATACAGAGGCTGCTGTTATTGTGAATGCACAAAATGCCCCCTGAGACAGCCATGTAATCAATACAAGACTGCCTGATGATACTCTGAAAAAATATTCCTTGAGGATCTTTCACTGTAGCTATTTCTTCAACTTGCTCCCTGTGGTACAATACAATTGCCTGAATTTTTCCAATGGAGAAATGTCCACTAAAAAAAAATGGCCCCTGTGAAAGCATCCTGGTGAGCTGCAGAAGGGCAAGAACCTTTGTATGATCTTTTCTCTGCAGAAACATTCTCATTTTTTCATGCCAGTGCTTAGTTACTCTGAAAGATGAGCAGCCATTCCTTACTCTTTGACACAAATTTGCTGACAATTAAAGTCCAACTTCTAGGCCATTCCCTCCTTAAGTGCCAGACAAATTGCAGTTCCCTTCACTGGGTTACATGAGCAGCTGGTGAGAATCTGGAAAAGAAAAATCACCAAAACAATGAATATTCAGGCAGCCTGTTTCATGGTGGTGGTGTACAGGACACTAAGAATATGAAGAAGGATGTTGGCAGGCTTGAGAAATGGGACAGTGCCAACTGCATGAAGTTCAACAAGTCAAAGTGCAAGGTCCTGCATCTGGGTTGGGCCAATCCCAGGCACAAATCCAGGCTGGGTGCACAGTGGGTTGAGAGAAGCTCTGTAGAAAGAGACTTGGGGGTGTTAGTTGATGAGAAGCTGGAGCCTCCAGCACAGGAAGGACATTTAAGTGTTGGAGCGGGTCCAGAGGAGGCCACGAAGATGCTCAGAGGGCTGCAGCAGCTCTGCTCTGAGGACAGACTGGGAAAGTTGGGGCTCTGCAGGCTGGAGAAGAGAAGGCTTCCAGGGGACCTTNCTCACCTCCAGTACTGCCTCCAGTCCTGATGCCCCCAGCATAAGAAGGACACAGAGCTGCTGGAACAGGCCCAGAGGAGGGTTGCAAAGATGATCTAAGGGCTGGAGCAGCTCTGCTATGAGGATAGACTGAGAGAGTTGGGGTTGTTCAGCCTGGAGAAGAGAAGGCTCTGGGGAGGATCCTATAGAAAGGCTGGAGAGGGACTTCTCATAAGAGTCCTTATGATAGTGATAGGACAAAGGGGAATGGTTTGAAGCTGAGAGAGGGTAGGTTTAGACTGGATCTTAAGAAGTTCTTCAGTAACAGGATGGTGAGACTATGCAATAGGTTGCCCAGGGAGGCTGTGGATTGCTTCTTCCCTGGAGGTGTTCAAGGCCAAGTTGAATGAGGCTTTGAGCCAGTTTAAATCTCCCCTCTGCTAGTTTAAACCCATTGTCCCTTGTCCCTCCCCAGCCTTCCTGTAGGCCCCTTCAGATACTGGAAGGCTACTCTAAGGTCTCCTGGAAGCCTTCTCTTCTCCAGGCTGCAGAGCCCCAACTCTCTCAGCCTGTCCTCACAGCAGAGCTGCTGCAGCCCTCTGAGCATCTTTGTGGCCTTCCTCTGGACCCGCTCCAACACTTCCATGTCCTTCCTGTGCTGGGGGCTCCAGAACTGTACACAGTTTGTTGTTGTTCTTTTCATCACTGCCTTTGAGACCCACCTGTCCATGCTGGATTCATGAGGGTGTCTCTAAAGGTTCTGCAAGTGCCACACCAGGCCTGTAACGGAGCATGAATGAATGCCCTGTGAAAAGAAGTGTAGGGAGGCCACCAAGCTCTGCTTCTTCAGTTCTTATCCCTCCCATTGGGGAGAATCAAACTTCTAAATTGTCGTTCCATAAATTTCTCTTTACTCTTCTAATTACCACTGCATTGTTGAGCAATCAAGTATGTGATTTCTAACAACCCCAGCCAGCAGCCATTGCCTCTGTCTCTTCAAGCTTGGCTCGGAGCAAGCTGGAGGTTGTGCAACTCCTCATCTGCTTGCAATATACACAGGCAGAGAAATGCAATACCTGCTTCTCCTGCAAAAGGGCAGATCCACTGCTGTCCTTCAGAGGTGGCACCTCAGCACCTTCTGATGCTCTTTGCCATGGCATACTATATTTAACTCATTTCATCACTTCACCATCTTTATTGTGTTGCTCTGTTACTGTCATCTAGCTGTAGCTACGAAGATGCTGAGAGGGC